>CM067369.1:172571118-172765257 GCA_034401795.1 Chaetoderma sp. LZ-2023a | reverse complement strand
CTCTAACTCCGCTCCAACCACACTCCCCACCTACCAATTTACAGAAAACTACAGTTAAGCTATTGAATATTTTGAAACTAATTTGACTGGATGATTGCAGCAACAGCACCCGGTCAAATTAGTTTCAAAATATTCAATAGCATGTTTATTAAATTGTAAAGCCATACAATTTGTACAACAACGCTTTAGTCTGTCATCAATTATGTATTCATGATGAACATAATTACCACATTCATGACATGATTATGACATCATCATATATGTCATGTAATTGATTATCACGTCATATGATTGATGGATAAACTAGAAAGGTTCATTGAAAGGGAACAGATATTAGGATGTTTCAGTGGTCTTAAAAAGCTAGTTGAGAAATTCATTTTGACACCCCCCCCCCACCCCCACCCACTCCACCCTATAACAATATAGTGGTTTCTTAGCACACAATATTGTGGTTGCAAAAAACAGGTAGGTAGTCGTTCAAGCAAATTTCACTCTAATTAACTGATACAAGAAATAAAAAAAATATATAGGTAAACACTCAAGTTGACTCAATGTCACCTTTAATTCGTTAGAGAAATGTCTGTCAGTCATTTCATTCATATTGACTGTTTGTGAATAACTTATATGATTATAGGCTATGGAAGTGAATGACAGAATCAATGCTGTGACAGAGCCCATAGATGAGGCGGAGGTAGGTGGTACATTACAGGGATTAAGTTACCTTTACATAGCTATTTCATCTACCACTTCTCTGTTGTGAAGGTTTACAATATTAGGAACTTTAGGTTAGTTTTACAACATTGAAATATAGACCTACAATAATGTGTAATACATCACCACTGTCCGTAATAGTTGCCCAGCAAAGATGGTCCATGTTTGACCATGTGCTAAGGATGCCAGAAGACACACCAGCCCAAAGAGCCTTTGAATTCACCTCACTTGGAGCCAGCAAATACAAAGCCAGGAGAGGACGACATTGCATAAATCTGCTAAGCGTTCTACGAAGTGACCTAAAAAAATGACTACACTCAAATCAAGAATTGACCTGACGAAGCTACAGATTTTGGCTGAGGACAAGACACAGTGGGTAAAAATGAAGAAGGACTGATTGCAGCTGTAGGATGATTCTACTACTACAGCCGCAGAATACAGTAATCGTACATACATGATGCCGCCACATAAAGGAGACCTGCATATGTAAGGGAACTTTCCTTAGATAGAAGATTAATGAGCAAATGGTTTTTTTGGTCGTTTGTATAAAGAACACCTTTGTACGAATAACACATTGATGTTGTTTCTATGGTTACATTGATAGATGTATGTTGTCCTAGGTGTATCAATGGAGGAATCCAGTTTTAACTATGGCCCGCCCATATCTATCTAAGCTCCACCCAAGCTTCGCCTGTGTTGGGATCAATGATTGATCCCTGCACTCTGAATCAGAATTTCCTGGAAAAAAATACAGGTACATTTGTAAGCTGTCGAATATTTTGGACCTAATTTGACTGATTGCTGTTGCTGCCATAGGCAGAAACAGCGCTCAGTCAAATTAGTTTCAAAATATTCAACAATGTTTATTAAAAAGTAAAGGCATGCAATTCGTACAACGTGACGGACCATTAACCATTTAAGATGGACTAAATCGAATCATTAATTACATAATTGATTATGACATCAGGTTAGACCTAATTGATTATGACGTAATATCATTGACTGAGAAACTGGATTCCTCAATTTAGAATCACAATACTTAGTGATTAGCAGAAGACTTCTGCCCAAAATTATCATAATGTATTCTGTAAATGTAGTTTCGTTTAACCTCTCTTGTGTCACCATAGCTCTTTAATGGTAAATAGCATCTGCATTGGTCTTGAGGAAGGATCATTTGCAGGCCAAGAGAGGATGATTTTTAAAAATTTACCACGAGAATGACTGAAATTTCCAAAAATAGTCTCCTCTTGGGCTGCAAATGAGCAATGATTATGCCAAAATTTGAATTTTATTAACAATTGTCCTTTTAATGGTCGAGCCAGATAATACTGCCTTTGAAGTGGTCTTGATGAATGGCATTTGAAGGACAACAGAAAGCTTTTGCTTGTAAATTTGTGGGATAAATTACAGAAAACAGCTTTTTCTTGCCCTACACAAATTTACGTTTTTAGCTCGACTTTACGAAGTACACTGTAGTGCTGTCGTCGTCGTCGTCCTTGTCCAATTTGCGTTTAGCTCAACTTTTCTTTTTATATCCTGTTTGGTTAATCATACTGGACCAAAACTTGGACTTCCTTTTAATTACACAGCATCACACAATGATCTTGGATCAAAATCAAGTTCACTGTGATCTTGGTGATAAATATTTTTTCAACATTAAATTTTTCTGTTTATCTCAACTTAGCAGTTTATATGTCGTGTTTGGTTAATCATATTGGACCCAAACTTGGATACATGCTTTATATAATGCCACATCATCACACCATGACCTTGGGTGTCAAAAGGCCATGGTCACTGTGATCTTAGTAAAAACTTTATTTTTTCAACGTTTTCCGTTTGGCTCAACTTAGCAGTTCATATCTCAATTTCGGTTAATCATACTGCACCCAAACATGGACACATACTTCTGTATAATGAGAGGGCATCACATAATTTCACTTCAAGAGTATACTTACCTCCCTAATACTTTTGATATTGCTAAATATTCGCTTTCACTCAATAAACACTCAGATTAAAACAGTTAGGCGCCCCTAGTGGGCAGGGAGTCAGAGCGTAGTCTGGCGGATGCCAGCCCCACCACCGCGCATGCGCAGACTAGCACTTCCTCTTTGCTAGATTATTGGCAAAGAGAACACACATGTTTTTCAGTCAATAGCTTTTCTTGCTCTTTAACGTTTTTATTGGTGTTATTTTGGAAGTGATAAGACCTGATTTGGATGGCGGGAGGATACACTTCGCCACCGGAGGACGTTGGACCTTTAAATCAGGTGACTTCTAGTAAAATTAGCGAGTTTTCTTCCCGGTGTATTGTGTTTCCGGGACTCGCGTTTACCGTGATAAGCGCCTTAGTTAGTTGGTTTAGGTCAACTCGGTGCTACCTAGGACTAATTTCTCTTTCTGTTTCTGTCCACAGGTCTGTATGACGCTAGGTTGTGACGTCACAGTACCAGAGAATTAGTATTCTCTCCACCATGGTTCCATTTCCTACTAACACTGTTAGGTTATCTAACCAAATGAAAAATTATGCCCAGTGAGTTGGAGGCCTGGTATAAAGGTCTTCTCACTTTGCCCTCTTGTTCCAATTCCTTCCCCATGAGGTGGAGAGAGTTAAGAGGCGTGCAGATGGTGGAGTTTCCGGTTCGTCACGTTGGATGGTTTGTCTATACAAAGTGTCAGGTATCTAGTTATTGATAATTTGGTGATGTTAATTATTGTAAACAATCAAAGGGAGATAATTAACATTTTTGCCAGTAAAGAGTTATCTATATGTATCTGATGGTTGTGTAGTCAACTTATCCATTCAGCATACAATTCGTCTTTGCACTTGGATGTTTTGTTGGGATCGAATTTTTCCTGTCACGGGATTTATGACGTCATAATCAGCTGGCTATGTATTTATTAGCAATTCAAGCGCTAGGCTGGTTTTTGATGTATATTGATCTTTATGATCGTTTTCCTTCTCCTTGAGTTGGATTGAGTTTCTAAGCTTAACTAGTTGCTCATACTCCTTGTCCTTTGCCCTGTTTCAGGGACCGGGTTGCGCGTCCTGTGGACGTTTTATGCATGTCAAGTTCTGGCCGCATCTGTGTTTTAGATGTAGCCCTTGTGGTCCATTGATTAATTGTGACATATGTAAGCACTGGGGGGGCGAATTAATGTCCGAATTCTTGTGCTGCTTACAGGCGACGGACAAGGTGGTAGTGGAGGAGAAGAAGATGAAGCGGAAACGAGAGGTTGTAAGTGAGAAGGGTAAGGGGAAGGTCTCGTCCGCGGTGGATATGGAGACCTTTCGGGCCGAGATGTTGGGAGAGATGAGGAGGACAATAAAAGATTTGGTTCCAGGGTTGCTTCGTGGCATGCTTCCTGGACCAGATCCTTTATTGTCCTCTTCATCGGCTTCGGAGCAGGTAATCCCCGCCTCTGGATCGATTTTCCTTAGTCCGCTTCCGTTGTCCGACGATTCAGAGGTGGCCCCATTAGAGGGGGCGTTCCACGGCCCTGGCAGCAGGCTTATTGCCGCGCCGATAGGGGACCGTGGACGGTTGTCGCTGGAACCCGCTGGCTGCTTATCAGTCCAGGGGTATCCGCACGCCGCGGTGGCCAGTACCTCCTATGGCACCGTTCCTGGTCAGCCCGGGTTAGCTCTCTTTGCTGACCCGGGGTCTAATCTTTCTGACCAGGGTGATGAGGATTACCTGCTGGGGTCGCCGTCTGACGACGCGGACATGGATGAAGACGTTTGTGCACCCCTCGCGGGGAATACAGGCGCTTTTTTCCACGGTATTACTCACCCTGGAGTAAGGTCCGCGGTTCAGGTGGTGGCCCAGGGCGCTGCTGATGGCCAGCGGTACCGCATACCTCGGCTTGCCGAGAGTGTAGCTGGTGCTGGCCGGGCCCGTGGTAGGGCTATATATACCCCGCGCTCTACCGCGGTGCCTGCTCCTGGTCAAACCAGTGATATTCTCATGCCGGTGCTGTCAGGCCCGCATGTTTTCCCTGGCTTGCCAGGTGTATCAGCGTACCCGCCGTCTAGTTCTGCTTGCGCTCAGGAGGAAGACGAAGGACCCCGTCTTGTAGAGCGCTCGCAGTTAGCCACGGAGGAGGATTGGTATGACGCTTGCCAGTGGTTGGTGAGCGTTAGGCCTGATCTGCCCGTGGAGCAGTCGGCTAGCCACCGTGTTCACACGCCGTGGTTAGCTGGGAAACCAACTGCTAACGCTATGCCTTCTCTGCCGCTGGCGGAGCATGTCGTTGACATGTTCAAGGCGGCGGAGGCGTCCATTAACACGAGTGGACGTCTCGCGAAGGCCCCTCGCGAGGTGGCCAAGCGTTGTCGCATCGTGCCCCTGGACTACCAGCGGTACGGTGTGGTACCCAAGCCCAGCGTGGATGACCGCGCGGCTTTGGGTGAGGATACGCGGCCAGGATCCCGTTCTGACGCGGGGGTCTTGTGCGCGAACGCGTTGCGTTCGGCGAATACCGCGTTGCGTGATGCGGAGGAGAGTGGGAGGGCTTCGATTGCCGCTCTGTCCCACGTCTCCCAGCTGTTACAGGGGGTAGTAACGGCATCCGCATCGCGCCAGCCAGGCCCGCTCGCGGTCCAGCGAACCATCCAGGATGGTATTAACCTGGCGCTGGACTGTATGACGCGGGCGGTGACCAGGAGTGTCAGGGCAAGACGCACATTTGCCCTGGACAATCTGTGCCCGTCTCAGGACCTGTATAATAGGCTACTCCGTACGCCTATGACGGGTCCTGGTCTTTTTGGAGGTGAGGGATGTCGCCACCTCCAGGAGACGGTCACCCTGGTGAATAACCAGAGGGCGCTGCGCGAACAGTTTGAGGTACTGCGTCGTGCTAACGTTCGCGCCGCGGCCCCTGCGTATCGTCCCCTGCAGGCTCGAGGTGGTGCTGGCCAAGTCAGAGGCCAGCCGCCGTCGCAGCGCCGGCCTCGGCCGCGTGCGATTCGGCCAGCAGTGAGGGGGGCGCAGGCTCCTCAGCCGCCGTCAGCCAGGCAGCCGCCCGTGCACCGAGGTGCGCGCGGGGCGGGGCGGGTCGCGCGAGGATCTGGGCGTGGTTATCGTTCCTGACAGGGCGCTTACCGCGGTAAGGACCACGCCGGTGTGTATGGCGACGGAGACAGTGCCGCTCTTGCATGCCTTGTGTCCACCGCGGTCCCTAGGTGGACCGGTGGGAGGCCGGCTAGCCGACCACATGCAAGAGTGGGAACGGTTAACTCAGGACCGTTTAGTCTTGCGATGGCTTTCCGTGGGGTATCATCCAGAGTGGATGACAGGCCCGCCGTCGCGACTGTCTCTGGTGCCAATCTGGACTCCCGTTCCGAGAGATCCAGATCAAAGGTTGTGTATCGAGGAGGAGATAAATTCCCTCGTACAAAAAGGAGCTATTCAGCCGGCACAAAGGTGTCCGGGCTTCTATTCAACCCTGTTCTTGGTAACAAAACGCACCGGTGGGTGGAGACCGATTCTCAACCTCAAGCCATTGAACAAGTTCATCGAGACGCCCAGTTTCAAGATGGAAACGGTGCGCTCGGTGTTGGCGGGGTTGGAGAGGGGGATGTGGACGGCGTCGATAGATTTGAAGGACGCTTATTTCCACATCCCCATCCACAGGAGTTTCTGTCGCTTCCTGAGATTTGCATTCCAGGGCAGACAGTGGGAATTCAGGGTGTTGCCCTTCGGAATTTCCACGGCTCCTCGGGTTTTCACCCGTGTGGTTCTTGCGATCACAGCATACCTCCGCAGGAGAAGCATAGCAGTCCACACGTACATAGACGACTGGCTGTTGAAAGCGCACACCCGGGAAAGTTTGTCCGCCAATCTGGAGATTGTTTTGAAAATTCTCACAGACTTGGGCTGGATGATCAATTTCCCAAAATCAGAGCTGACTCCATCCCAGAAGTTTGTTTACCTGGGGATGTTCTTCGATCTGGAGACAGGATATGTTTATCCTACTCAGGAGAGGGTTCAAATACTCATCTCGTTGATTCAGTCAGTGTGCGACAGTCGTCATGTCCTGGCACGGGTTTACTTGAGAATGCTGGGGTTGATGGTTTCGTTGGAACCAGTCATTCCTCAGGCCGCCTTACGCAGGCGGCCGATCCAGTTGTTTCTCATGACACAATGGACCCAGAGTACAGGTTCGCTGGACTCGAATGTGTCAGTGTTGGCGCCTCTGATTCACCACCTGCAATGGTGGTTGAATACAGAGAATCTCTTACCGGGGGTTTTGCTAACCCCTCCCCACCCTCAGGTGACTGTGTATACAGATGCATCGATGGAGGGCTGGGGAGCTTGCCTGGAAGAATCCACGATATCAGGGCTTTGGAATCTGGAACAGTCACAGGAACATATAAATCTACTGGAGCTAAGAGCAGTAGTCCTGGGCCTGGAACATTTCTTACAGAAAGTTCAGGGCAAGATTGTTCTTATTCGTTCAGACAACTCAACAGTTGTGACTTACATAAACCGCCAGGGCGGAACGAAGTCGCCCAGTCTCTGTATGATGACATGGAAACTGCTATGTTGGTGTCTGGATCACCAGATTACCTTGAAAGCAGTTCATATTCCGGGAAGGTTAAACCTGCTTGCAGACTCATTGAGCCGAAGGATGAGTGTTTTACCCACGGAATGGCAACTAAATCAATGTGTGGCGGATCGTCTGTTCGACCATTGGGGGAAACCCAACATCGATTTGTTCGCAACGAAGGAGAATGCGAAGATGACGACGTACGTCTCTCCGATTCCGGATCCAAGCGCTTTCGCAACAGATGCGTTAGCTATCAGCTGGGGGAGAATGTATGCATACGCATTCCCTCCAGCAATCCTGATTCCAAAAATTCTTCAGAAAATCAGACAAGAGGAATGCCAAGTGCTTCTGATCGCCCCGGATTGGCCAAGCCGATCATGGTATACGGATCTGCTGGACCTTCTGGTCTGCAATCCGGTTCCTCTGCCTCTGATGGACGATATTATCTTCCAGGGCAAGGCCCTTCACAACAATCCGTCAATGTTCAGATTGACTGCGTGGATGTTGTCAAGGAATCTAGAATTAAGGAGGGCTTTTCTGAGCAAGCAGCCATGTTTATGGCCAAAGCCAGGAGGGGGTCAACCTCCAGAGCATATAATTATAAAATCAACAGATTTGCAGAATGGTGCTCAAAAAGATGTATTGATCCAATGGATTCATCTATTCAAGTAGTAGCTGATTTCCTCTGTCACCTCTATGATGCCTATAGCCTCAAGCCTAACTCTATTGCTGGTTATAAGTCAGCATTAATGTCTGTTATTCCTTGCTTGGCTAAGAGGGGAAGTGATGAAGTAAATACATTGAATGTATTAATTAAAGGCATGGGCAATCTAAGACCAAGGAATCCTCCTGTGATTCCGTCTTGGAGTTTATCGCTAGTGCTTCAAGTACTAGGTGATAAGCCTTTTGAACCACTTAGTTCCATTTCTATGAAACTATTAACACTGAAGACTGTGTTTTTAATTGCTGCGGCCTCGGCTAGGCGTAGGAGTGAGATTCATGCCTTATCAGCCGAGGATGACCGTTTTGTGGTTTCAGGGGAAGGCCTTAAGCTGCTACCTAGGGTTAATTTCTTGGCTAAAAATCAGTCGTTGAAATATCCAGGTCAACCTATTATTTTGCCTGCTTTAACTAGATATGATCCTAATTCTAAAGCATGGTGTCCCGTCCGGGCGCTGCGCCGGTACAAACAACGTACGGCGGCATGGCGCACCGACCAGTCAGCGTTATGGTTGTCATATATTGAACCCCATGGGAGGGCTTCTAAGGACACCATTTCCAGGTGGATTGTGGAATGCATTCAGTTTTGCCATAAATCCGCCACCGGGAAGCAGGTTGACGTGGCCAAGGCTCACAGTGTCCGCGGCGTAGTGACATCCACGGCCCTATTTAATGGGGTCCCTGTGGATGATATTATGTCGGTGGCTCAGTGGCACTGTGAGTCAAGTTTTACAGACCATTATCTCCGTGACACCTCTAATCCTCTCGCCTTGTCGGTTTTGAAAAAATAAATCGGTTTATATTTTTTGAGGTGATTTCCTCATTACTTATATATATCACAATTAATTTATGGAAACACCCACTTTTTTGGGCCTGCATCAGTCTTTACCGATGGGAAGATGATGTCAGCAGCCATTTTCAACAAGGTCAGTCTTGTTCATGTGTTGTCCGTTGTTGATTGTATTGTCACGATTACCCGTTATTAATATGGTGATGGTTTGTGTATTTGTGTGGTTCATTGTTGAGAGTTACGAAAATGGAGCTTTTTCGTCTCTGTCCTGTAGTACATGGCACTTGTACGTAGAGAGCGTATAGGACATTGAGGTCAGTCGACTCTTCCTCCCAGGAAGGAGGGGGGGGGGAGCGCATATGACATTCGGTCATCTCTCATACATCGGTCGTGTTATCCGATGGTTAGTCAAATCCTGACTGTTTTTTCTTACAGTTTCAGAAGTTTAAGTGCCTTAAACGCAGAAAAGCGTATTGGGATGAGCTGGTCTTTTGACCTCGCCTCCCTCCCGCCAGATTCACTTTCGAATTCTGGCAATATCAAAAGTATTAGGGAGGTAAGTATACTCTTGAAGTGAAATAAACGAAATCTAGGATTTCTTTTTTCACGAGAGAGTTGATACTTACCTCCCTAGATACGGACCCGGCCTCTCCACCCCACAGAGGCTCGGTCTTCAGGCTCTTAATAGTTGCATGTGTGTCAGCCAATAATCTAGTCAGAGGAAGTGCTAGTCTGCGCATGCGCGGTGGTGGGGCTGGCATCCGCCAGACTACGCTCTGACTCCCTGCCCACTAGGGGCGCCTAACTGTTTTAATCTGAGTGTTTATTGAGTGAAAGCGAATATTTAGCAATATCAAAAGTATTAGGGAGGTAAGTATCAACTCTCTCGTGAAAAAAGAAATCCTAGATTTCGTTTATGACGTGATGTCAAACGATCAAGGTAACTGTGACATTGGTAGCTTTTTTAATTTTAACATTTTGCATTTAGTTCAATTTAGGTGGTCATATCTCATCTTTGGTTAAGTATTTGGGACCCAACCTTGGACACATAATTCCTTACAATTGGAGGGCATCATACAGTGAAGTTGGTGGCAAAAGGTCAAAGACCACGGTTATTGTGACATTGGTAAAGACCGTGGGTTTTTTTTCAGCATTAACATTTTGCTTGGCTCAACTTAGCAGTTCATATCTCGTGTTTGTTTAATCTTCCTTGACCCAAACTTGGACACATATCTCCTTATAAGGGCAGGGCATGACACATTTCACATCAAGAGTATACTTACCTCCCTAATACTTTTGATATTTCTAAATATTGGCTATCACTCAATAAAACACTCAGATTAAAAACAGTTAGGTGCCCCTACTGGGCAGGTAGTCAGAGGTAGTCCGGCGGATGCCAGCCCCACCACCGCGCATGCGCCGACTACTACTTCCTCTTTGCTAATTTATTGGCAAGGAGAACACATGTGCTTGCAGTTATCTTCAAGTTTCACGCGTTTTAAGCCTATTTCACGTCTGTTGTGTTCGAGTATAGTGAAGAGAGATGTCTGAGAGGACAAATTCACCAGAGGAGGGGACTGGATCTCTTTATCAGGTGATTTCAATGACATTCTAGCGAGTTTTTTCCCCGGTGTAATGTGTTTCCGGGACTCGCGCTTACCGTGATTAGCGCCTGTTTGAGTTGGGTTTTTCCAACATGGTGCTTTATAAGACTAATTTCTCTTTGTGTTTATGTCCACAGGTATGGATTTGCATTATTAGTGGACATCTCAGCACAGGAGGGTTTGTTTTTCTCCACCACGGTTCCATTTCCTACTAATACTGTTAGGTTATCTAACCAAAAAGTCTATGTTCAGTGAGTTGGAGGCTTTCTATAAAGGTCCAATTCCTTCCCCCAAGGTAGAGAAAGGTGAAGAGGCGTAGTCTTGGTGGAGTGCTCCAGTGCATCACGGTGGATGGTTTGTCTATACAAGGTGTCAGGTATCTAATTAATGATATGAGGTAATATGAATTATTTGAAAAAATAATGACTGATTTTTACCATTGTTATCATTCTGTATCTGATGATGTGTAGTCTGAATATCCTTTGGAGGATCTTCTAGTTATGAATACAATTCGTCCTTGCACTTGGATGCTTGTTGCGGACCGATTAATTTCTGTTAAGGGATCGATGACGTCATAATCGGCCTTGCGCTTTATTAACATTTAAAGTTTTGTCCAACGCTGGTTTCTTCTTGATTAGTGATCTTTATGATCCTGTCCCTCTCTTTTAGTTTGGTTTTGAGTTTTCTAACCGTAACTAGCTTGCTCATTGTCCTCGTCCTTTGTCCTGTTTCAGAGACCTGGTTGCCCGTCCTGTGGTCGATTTTTAAAGGACCGATTTGCTCCACATTTGTGTTTTGGCTGCAGTCCCTGTGGACTGTTGCTAAAATGCGATGTCTGTAAGCAGTGGGGGGGTGAGCTAATGGCTGACTTTTTATCATTACAGGCAAGGGAGAAGGTGATGGAAGAGGAGAGGAAGGCGAAGAAAGAGGGTGTTAAGAAGGGTAAGAGGAAGGCCTCATCCGCGGTGGATATGGAGGCCTTCCGGTCCGAAATGTTGGGAGAGATGCAGAGGACAATAAAGGATTTGGTCCCAGAGTTGCTTCGCAGCATGCTGCCTGGGCCAGGTCCTTTGTTGTCCTCAGCATCTGCTTCGGAGCAGGTGATCCCCGCCACTGAATCCGAGTTCCATAGGTCCGGTCCGTTGTTCGAGGTGGATTCAGAGGTGGCCCCGTTGATGGGGGCGGTCCACGACCCTGGCAGCAGGCTTGGTGCCGCGCCGAGGGGCCGTGGACAACGGTTGTTGCTGGGACCCGCGGTCTGCTCATCAGACCCTGGGTATCCGCGCGCCGCGGGTGTCAAAGCCTCCTATGGCACCTTCCCTGGCCAGTCCGGGTTAGCTTTCTTTGCTGACCCGGAGCCTAACCTTTCTGGCCAGGAGGAAGAGGATTACCTGCTAGGGTCGCCGTCTGGGGACGTGGCCATGGAGTACGACGTCTGTGCACCCCTCGCGGGGAATACAGGCGACGTGTTCCATGGTTCTACTCACGCAGGAGTAGAATCCACGGTCCAGAGGGTGACCCTGGGCGGTGCTGATGGCCACGGTTACCGCATACCTCGGCTTGCCGAGAGTATCGCTGGTGCTGGCCAGGGCCGTGGTGGGGCGGTGTCTGCCCCGCGCTCTACCACGGCGCCTGCTCCTGGTCAAGCCAGGGAGTTTAGCATGCCTGTTCTTTCGGGCCCGCATGCTTTCCCTGGCTTGCCAGGGGTATCAGCATATCCGCCGTCTAGTACAACTGCGTGCGCTCAGGAGGAAGACGAAGGCCCTCGTCTAGTAGAGCGCTCGCAGTTAGCCACGGAGGAGGATTGGTCGGACGCTTGCCAGTGGCTGGTAAGCGTTCGGCCAGATCTGCCCGTGGAGCAGTCGGCAATCCAGCGTGACCATAGGCCGTGGTTAGCTGGTAGGCCGACTGCCACCGCTATGCCATCTCTGCCGCTGGCTGAGCATGTCGTGGACATGTTCGAGGCGGCAGAGACGTCCATTAAGACGAGTGGGCGTCTCGTGAAGGCCCCTCGCAAGGTGGCTAGGCGTTGCCGCATCGTGCCCCTGGATTACCAGCGGTACGGTGTGGTGCCTAAGCCTAGCATAGATGATCGCGCGGCTTTGGGCGAAGATGCGCGGCCAGGCTCCCGTTCTGACACGGGTGTCCTGTGCTCGAACGCATTGCGTTCGGCTAATACCGCGCTACGTGATGCGGAGGAGAGTGGGAGAGCTTCGATTGCTGCTCTGTCCCACGTCTCCCAGCTGTTACAGGGGGGTGGTAACAGCATCCGCTTCACGTCAGCCAAGCCCGGTCACAGTCCAGAGAGCCATCCAGGATGGTATCAACCTGGCTCTGGACTGTTTGACGCGGGCGGTGACCAGGAGTGTCCGGGCGAGGCGCACGTTTGCCCTTGACAATCTGTGCCCGTCCCAGGACCTGTATAATAGGCTGCTGCGAACGCCTATGACAGGTCCTGGTCTCTTTGCAGGTGAGGGATGTAGGCACCTCCAGGAGACGGTGACTCTGGTCAACAACCAGAGGGCGCTGCGTGAGCAGTTTGAGGTGCTCCGGCGGGAGCGCGTTCGTGCGGCACCCCCTGCGTATCGTCCCCTGCAGGCTCGAGGTGGCGCTGGCCAGGTCAGAGGCCAAACACCATCGCAGCGCCGGCCTAGGCCGCGTGCGATTCGGCCAGCAGCGAGGGGGGCGCAGCCAGGCAGCCACCCGCGCACCATGGTGCGCGCGGTGCTGGGCGGGGCGCGCAGGGATCTGGTCGCGGTAATCGGGCCTGATGGGCCGGTTACCGTAGGGGGAACCACTCCGGTGTTTCAGGCCGAGAAGACAGTGCCACTATCGCACTCCTTATGTCCACCTCTCTCCCTAGGTGGACCGGTGGGCGGCCGTTTGACCGGCCACTTGCCAGAGTGGAAGCGGTTGACTCAGGACCGTTTAGTCTTGCGATGGCTTTCAGTCGGGTATCGTCCCGATTGGATGACAGGCCCGCCATCTCGTGCCGATCTGGACTCCGATTCCGAGGGATCCAGATCAAAGGTTGTGTATAGAGGAGGAAATAAATTCCCTCATACAAAAGGAAGCCATTCAGCCGGCGCAGAGGTGCCCGGGCTTCTATTCAACCCTGTTCTTAGTAACGAAAAACACCGGAGGGTGGAGGCCGATTCTCAACCTCAAGCCATTGAACAAGTTCATAGAGACGCCCAGTTTCAAGATGGAGACTGTGCGCTCGGTGTTGGCGGGGTTAGAGCGAGGAATGTGGACAGCGTCAATAGATTTGAAGGATGCTTATTTCCACATTCCCATAGAGAGGAGTTTCCGTCGCTTCCTGAGATTTGCATTCCAGGGCAGACAGTGGGAATTCAGGGTATTACCCTTCGGAATTTCCACGGCTCCTCGGGTCTTCACCCGTGTGGTTCTCGCGATCACTGCATACCTCCGCAGGAGAAGCATAGCAGTCCACACGTACATAGACGACTGGCTGTTGAAAGCGCACACCCGGGAATCGTTATCGGCCAATCTGGAGATTGTTTTCAAAACTCTCACGGACTTGGGCTGGATAGTCAATTTCCAAAAATCAGAGCTAACTCCATCCCAGAAGTTTGTTTACCTGGGCATGTTCTTCGATCTCGAGACGGGATATGTTTATCCCACTCAGGAGAGGGTTCAAAGACTCATCTCAGTAATATAGTCGGTGTGCAACAGTCGTCATGTCCTGGCACGGGTTTACTTGAGAATGCTGGGGTTGATGGTTTCATTGGAACCAGTCATTCCGCAGGCCGCCTTGCGCAGGCGCCCAATCCAGTTGTTTCTCATGACACAGTGGACCCAGAGTTCAGGTTCGCTGGACTCGAACGTGTCAGTGTTGGTGCCTCTGATTCACCACCTGCAATGGTGGTTGAATACAGAGAATCTCTTGCCGGGGGTTTTGCTAACCCCTTCCCACCCTCAAGTGACTGTGTATACAGATGCATCGATGGAGGGGTGGGGAGCTTGTCTGGAAGAGTCCACAATATCAGGGCTTTGGGATCTGGATCAGTCCAAGGAACATATCAATCTACTAGAGCTAAGAGCAGTAGTCCTGGGCCTGGAACATTTCTTACAGAAAGTTCAGGGCAAGATTGTTCTAATTCATTCAGACAACTCAACAGTAGTGACTTACATAAACCGCCAGGGCGGAACGAAGTCGCCCAGTCTCTGTATGATGACATGGAAACTGCTTTGTTGGTGCCTAGATCATGCGATCACCTTGAAGGCAGTTCATATTCCAGGAAGGCTAAATCTGCTAGCAGACTCATTGAGCCGAAGGATGAGTGTTTTACCCACGGAATGGCAACTAAATCAATGTGTGGCGGATCGTCTGTTCGACCATTGGGGGAAACCCAACATCGATTTGTTCGCAACGAAGAAGAATGCGAAGATGACGACGTACGTCTCTCCGATTCCAGACCCAAGCGCTTTCGCAACAGATGCGTTAGCTATCAGCTGGGCGGGAATGTATGCATATGCATTCCCTCCAGCAATCCTGATTCCAAAGGTGCTTCAGAAAATCAGGCAGCAGGAGTGATAAGTGCTTCTGATCGCCCCGGATTGGCCAAGCCGATCGTGGTATACGGATCAGCTGGACCTTCTGGTCTGCAATCCGGTTCCTCTGCCTCTGATGGACGACCTTATCTTCCAGGGCAAGGTCCTTCACGACAATCCGTCAATGTTCCGATTGACTGCGTGGATGTTGTCAAGGAATCTAGAATTAAGGAGGGCTTTTCTGAGCAAGCGGCCATATTTATGGCCAAAGCCAGGAGGGGGTCAACCTCCAGAGCATATAATTATAAAATCAACAGATTTGCAGAGTGGTGCTCAAAAAGATTATTGATCCAATGGACTCATCTATTCAGGTAGTGGCTGATTTCCTCTGTCACCTATATGATGCCTATAGCCTCAAGCCTAACTCTATTGCTGGTTACAAATCAGCATTAATGACTGTTATTCCTTGCTTGGCTAATAGGGGGAGTGATGAAGTAAGTACATTAAATGTATTAATTAAAGGCATGGGCAATCTAAGACCAAGGAATCCACCACTGATTCCAGTCTGGAGTTTATCTCTGGTGCTTCAGGTACTAGGAGATAAGCCTTTTGAACCACTTAGTTCCATTTCTATGAAAATGTTAACGCTTAAAACTGTATTTTTAATTGCTGCGGCCTCGGCAAGGCGTAGGAGTGAGATTCACGCCTTATCAGCCGAGGATGACCGTTTTGTGGTTACAGGGGAAGGCCTTAAGTTTCTACCTAGGATTAATTTCTTGGCTAAGAATCAGTCATTGAAATATCCAGGTCAACCTATTTTTTTGCCATCTTTAACTAGATATGATCCTAATTCTAAAGTATGGTGCCCCGTACGGGCGCTGCTTCGGTACAAACAACGTACTTCGGAGTGGCGTACCGACCAGTCAGCATTATGGTTGTCATATATTGAACCCCATGGCAGGGCGTCTAAGGACACCATTTCCAGGTGGATTGTGGAATGTATTCAGTTTTGTCACAAATCCGCCACCGGGAGACAGGTTGATGTGGCCAAGGCTCACAGTGTCCGCGGTGTCATGGCATCCACTGCCCTGTTTAGTGGGGTCCCTGTGGATGACATTATGTCCGTGTCTCAGTGGCACTGTGAGTCAAGTTTTACAGACCATTACCTCCGTGACACCTATAACCCTCTCGCCTTGTCGATTTTGAAACATTAATCGTTTTTAAATTTTGTGAGGAGTGCTTCCGCATTGCTTATATACTTCGCACTTTAGCGATGGTAACAACCACTTGTCGGGACTGCATCAGGCTTCTCTACTGGGATCATGATGACAGCTTCCAAGTTCAACAAGGTCAGTCTTGTTCATGTGTTGTTCATTGTTACTTGTATTGTCACGTTACTCATTATTATTAATAGGGTGATGGTTTATATGGGAGGTGGTTCATCATAGAGAGTATACGAAAATGGAGCCTTTTCGTCTCTGTTCTATAGTACTTGGCACTAGTACGTAGAGAGCGTATAGGACATTGAGGTCATCTAGTCTTCCTCCCAGGAGGGGGGGGGGGGGGTGAGCGCATATGACATTCGGTCATCTCTCATGCATCGGTTGTGTTATCTGATGGTTTGTCAAATCCTGACTGTGTTCTCACACATTTCAGACGTCATAAGTGCCTTAAACGCGTGAAAGCGTATAGGGAAGAGCTGGTCTTTTGACCTCGCCTCCCTCCCGCCAGATTCACTTTCGAATTCTGGCAATATCAAAAGTATTAGGGAGGTAAGTATACTCTTGATGTGAAATAAATGAAATCTAGGATTTCTTTTTTCACGAGAGAGTTGATACTTACCTCCCTAGATACGGACCCGGCCTCTCCACCCCACAGGGGCTCGGTCTTCAGGCTCTTGGTAGTTGCATGTGTTAGCCAATAAATTAGTCAGAGGAAGTAGTAGTCGGCGCATGCGCGGTGGTGGGGCTGGCATCCGCCGGACTACCTCTGACTACCTGCCCAGTAGTGGGACCTAACTGTTTTTAATCTGAGTGTTTTATTGAGTGAAAGCCAATATTTAGCAATATCAAAAGTATTAGGGAGGTAAGTATCAACTCTCTCGTGAAAAAAGAAATCCTAGATTTCGTTTAATGACCTTTGTACTAACAGGTCAAAAGTCACTATTATTGTAATATTAGTAAATGACTGGAGTTTTTTCAGCATTAACATTTAACGTTTAGCTCAGCTGAGTAGTTTATATCTCATGTTTGGTTAATCATACTGGAGCCAAACTTAAACACATGCATCCTTATAATCAGAGATCATGACACTGTCCTTCAGGGTAAAAAGGTCAACTGTCATTGTGGTCTTGTTGAAATTTGGGGTTTTTTCAACGGTAGCGTTTTGTGTTTAGCTCAACTTCACTGTTTATATCTCATGTTTTGCTTAATCATACTGGAGCCAAAGTTGGACACATGCTTCTTTATCATAAGTGTGAATGACACAAGACACCTGCTTGTCAATATGTCAAAAGGTCAATGTCACTGTCCTTGCTGAAACATAGTTTTATCAAAACTTACATTTTGGATTTAGCTCACTGTAGCAGTTTATACCTCATGTTTGCTTAGGCATACATGTCCCGTATTCGGACACATCCTTCCTTATAATGACATGGCATGACACAATCACCTTGCTATTAAAAGGGCAAGGTCTGTGTGATAATGACAAAACTGAAAGGTTTTCTCAACAATAACATTTTGCTTTTACCTCAACGTGACAGTTCATATCTCATGTTGTGTTAATCATACTGCTCCCAAACTTGGACACTTGCTAGTGAGAGTTTATGAGACAATTACTTTGGGTCAAATGGTCAAAGGTCATGGTCATTGATAACTGTGTTGCTATGCCTTCTATATTTATTTTATGTTTGAAGTGAATCTTCATAGTTCATTGTAAATACGTAAAGTCAAGCTTCATGGTTGCATTGCAACCACATTTCTGGTTGTTAAATATCTTGAGCACATGAGCAGTACAGTATTTTGAGTGCATTGAGGCGTTGTTGACACTAGAGGTGTTAAGCATTAATGAACCTTTCCAGTTTATCCATCCATCATATGATGTCATAATCAACTACGTCATGTGTAGGATGACATCATGATGAATGATGTCATGAATGATGGAGATAAGTATGTCACGAACGCATAATTGAAGACAGACAAAGCGGGTTGTACAAATTGTGTCTATGCTATTAAATAAATATTCTGAAACAAATTTGAATAGGCAGCAACAGCACCCAGTCAAATTAGTTTCTAAATATTCAACACCTTAGCTGTATAGTTTTCTGGAAATTGATTGTCAGTGTGTTTGGGGATCGATCGATCCCAACATGAGCGGGCTGGGTGGAGCTTCGATAGAGATGGGCAGGGCATGGCTAAAACTGGAAAGGTCCATTCTTTTTACTATCTATGATCTGGAGAAGAGACAAGATTCAATCTATCAATCATAATTTGCATTGGTTATTCTTTGTAATCTAAACAATCTCCTGTAAATACACCCAAATATACTGATCTCAGGATTTGCCATTCAAGCATCGGATGTCATAATCAATGGAGGAATCTGGTTTTAGCTATGCCCTTTATCTTCAGCTAAGCTCCACCCACACTTCGCCAGTGTTGGGATCGATTGATCCCTGAGCTCCCTGGATATCAATTTCCAGAAAACTGTACAGGTAAGCTGTTCAGGAACCAGTCAAATTAGTTTCAAAATATACAACAGCATGTTTATTAAATAGTAAAGACATATAATTCGTACAACAGCGCTTAGTCCGCCATCAATTAAGCATTTCTAATGAAATTAGCTATGTCATTCATGACATAATCGATTATTACATCATTGTACACGTCACGTAGTTGATTATGATGTCATATGATTAATTGATAAACTGGAATCCTCCATTGCATCACTTGTTAGCTGACCTCGCATATAAATCTACGTCACGAAAGTCGAAAGGTTTGTCACTGGTGTACTAATTATATGTCTTATGTATATGAATTTACAATTTAATAACTATTCTGTTGAAAATTTTGAAACTAATTTGACTGGGAATCTAATTTGACTGGGAGTTGTTGCTGGCAGCAACTGTCTCCAGTTAAATTAAATTTCAAAATATGCAAAAAAAATGCCTTTATAGTTACCTTATTATATTCTTGGACTAAAAGTTTCAAAGTTTATAAATCGCTTCCAACACACGTAAAAGGTTGGCGAAGCCTAGCTATAAATGGGCAGGGTATAGCTATAAATGGATGCCTCTATTAAGCCTGTGATATCAGTGTGGTATTCATTACCAGTAGAGAAGTGTGCGTCGCCTATTGTAAAATTGGAGCCATAAATCACTTAGCTTAAATGGGCGGGTCAAAGCTAGTAATGGATCTCTTATATTGTATGCATATTTATGTTATAGAGTATTGCGGCTACCTTAGACTCTACACGCGGGCCTAAGGGTCCATTACACGGGATACCTGTCAGCGTCAAAGAGAGCATATACCTAAAGGTGAGAGAACACTGGACACTATACAGAGAAAATATTAACTAACTGAAGATATTCATGAGTTTTGTATTTGGTAATGTATAAATTATAATAATATTAGCGCATTAAGGGCCAAAACCAGCCTCTGTAGTGGTCTTGAGGAATGTCCATTTGCAAGGCAAAAGAAGAATATTTTTGAAAGTTTACCACTGAAATGCCTTGCGCAATAACCAAGCCAGTCATGCAAGTGGGAAATTTTCAAAAATAATCTCTTGGTCTGCAAATGGGCATTCAAAAAAGAAATATTTTGATGTTCTTGACCAAATTTGGCTGTCAAAGGGTTAACATTTCTGCTCAACTCTGGCAACAGGAATCAAAGGGTTAACATTTCTGCTCAACTCTGGCAACAGGAATCAAAGCGGAGTTCTAACATACACAGTTACATGATATTGATAATGTGTATTTTTTACAGGATGTCTGAAATAACTTTAAATGTTTCCAAAGCAAAAATAGAAACACGCTAGTTAGTACAATTTTGACCGCGATGTAAGAAATGTTCTGTTGAATATCTTGAATGTAATTGGATTGGAAACAATGTCCTCCAATCCAATGGACCTTTCCATTTTTAGCTATGCCCCGCCCATCACTAGCTATGCTCCACCCACACCTCGCCGTGTTGGGATTGGTCGATCCCCAAATGCCCTAGCTATCAATTTCCTGAAAACTATACAGGGAAGCTGTTGAATGTTTTGGAACTAATTTGACTGGGTGCTGTTGCTGCCTATGGCAGCAACAGTGCCCAGTCAAATTAGTTTCAAAATATTCAACAGAATATTTATTAAATAGTAAAAGCAAACAATTTGTACAACAACGAATAGACCGTCTTCAAATATGCGTTCGTGACGTACTTATCGACGTCATTCATTATGATGTCATTGTACACATCACGCAGTTCATTATGACGTCATGTGATGGGTGGGTACTCTGGAAAGGTGAATTATGCTCAACATATTCAACAGAACATTTCTTACAACACATTCAAAATTGTACTAAGTAGCGTGTTTCTGTTTTTATTTTGGAAGCATATTTATGGGCTATATTGTATGTTCATGGTAATATTGTTGCACGATGTTGTTTCATCTTTTTCACGGTTAGGGTTATGATTGTACTGGTGGTTTCTCATGGTTTCTTTGTCAGCCGGCAGACAAGGATGCGGTTATTATTCAGGTTAGTGTTACTGTGCGTACGTGCGAGCTAGCAAGCAAGCATGCGTGCATGCATGCACCCAATGATTCTCATAATGGTCTTTTTGAGGGTATATACCCCCAAAATTCCGCCTGGGACCCCCAAAAGTAATGGTAGTGGGTCCCATTGGATCCCTGAAAAACTTGTATGATTGGTATATACTACGTAGTTTTATAGGCTTTTGAATAAATATACCTACAAATCTAGCATTGGACAGAAATAATTCATAGAACTTTGTGAGTCCATGGTAGCCTCTAATTTTAGCATGGATGAGGAATACTGCTTGAGAACTCCAAATTTGGGTTTTGGGACCCCAATATTTCAGCTGGGAACCCTCGGATTTCAGGGCGTAGCTATGTTCTACTCACATACTACTTGTATGCATGATGGAAGCCATTTGAAAATTTGAAACCAAATTTTACGGTAATTATATAGGTAAGCTGTTGAATATTTTGAAACTAATTTGCCAGGAAGCTGTTGTTGCCTAAAGCTTGCAGTCAAATCAGTTTCAAAATATTCAACATGATATGCATTACATAATAAAGATATGTTGTATCAGCTCTTAAATGACATCACACACTTGTTTGAGGGAGACAAAATTGTAGTGATCACAGTTCAATATTACGACGATGTTAAAAAGCAAATCAGTGTCATACAGATAAGGATTGTGCCGCGAAGTGAATGATATGGACTCACAGATTTTAATGCTATAGATCGCTCACGGTGTCTTCAAATGTGGATTTTCGTAGTTCAGTAATTTTCGACCGAGTGCGCATGTCACATGACGAACTGATTTCCTGTAGTATTTTCTCGGCCGATCTCATTTATATGAGAAAATCATATTACTAACAAAATGTAATTTTTTGGTAGAAATTCCATTACCTAGTTGAATAAAATGTCAGATTAATAGCCTACAGCCAACCAAATTGCACTTACGATAAAGATATAGAAATTCTGGTTATGAGAGGATTATTATGCGAATGTAGAGAGCTCGCGGCAATGTTAAAAAAAATTTGGTTTGATCTCTTCTGAATAATGGAAAAATTAGTCGCAGTATTCTGTAGACTTGCACTGTATTATAGAGCATGGCGATTGGACCGGGCACTTAGCCAGAAGAATGAGAAGAGCACTGAGCAATGTCTCTGTCGGTGGATCATTATTGGCAAATTGCCAAGATGAAATGAACACAGATGCTGAACAGCTGTTAGTGACAGCCTGCTTTGATATGCCAAAATCTGAAAAGACCCAGTGAGGCGCACTGGCAATTTACTGAACTGACTTCATTGGCTGTAGCAACAACTAGCCCCATCGCGAGGGTATGCGCGTGAACAATCTAGCCAATTCGGTCTTCAGCCAACATTCCATTATTTCATTGTGCTTACTACCTTTAACGTTGCATTGTGGGATGTTGGCTGGAGACCGAATATATCCTAAATCTATGTATAGAATCTATATACCATTATCTCTCAGTATAATACAGGATTTGAGATGTGATTAAATAATAATCATTAGTTTAAAAGCTGTCCTAGTGTATTTCAATGGATGGATCGGATCTGTCACTCACGTATATGACATAATCAATTACGTCACATGTCGGCTGATGCTAGAATCAAAATGCATACTATAGCGCCATCATGAAGCTCGAAATGTATGTCAACTCTATGAATTGTATTTTCGTTGATGGATTTGCAATTCAATAAACATTCAGTTGAAGATTTTGAAATAAATTTAACTGAGAGATGTTGCTGCCCGTGGTCACAACTTCCCCAGTCAAATTATTTCAAAATATTCAACAGCTTATCTGTATAGATACTAGCTTGAAATGGGTATTCTGGTAATTCAGTATTCAAAGATTGTAAATCGATTCCAACATGTGTAAACAGTGAGCAGAGCTTAGGTAGAAATGGATCCTTCTATTGCTCTCCTGTTGGCTTCTATTTGCAGAAATAATTCAATTACTCGGTCGATGACGCATTATCGCAAATCCCTACGTTCAACACTTTGATCTCTTGATGGCCCTCCCCCCCCCCCCCCCACTCGGCCTTTGGAGGCGGAGTCAAATGTAAATGTTCTTGTGCACTCCACAATCATATGGGTAACTCAACCAAATTTTTGTTTGCACTTTTAACCCCGCTCCGGACACCCAGGCAGTGGAGCGAACTCTAAATGCCTTCTTGTAAATGCGAAATCATATGGGTAACCCACATACCAAATTTGGTTGAATTCCACCCTAGGGCTGTGAGGTATGCCAGTATTGGAACCGTCTCCGGTTTTGTAGGCATGACGGTTCAAAAACCAGTGCCATAATCCCAAAACCGCAAACCCAGATATTTATGAAAAAACGGGTTTGGCAACATCTCTATTTAGAAAAAAACATGTTACTGTTGCATAAAATTGAATTCATATGCCCAATTAATATAAGTAAAATCTGCAAAACAAATCTTGGAATGGGAATCTTTTTTCGGTTCCATTCGTATTTTGCGAGTATGTTGCCAGATTGCATGGTAAATGCGTTCAGAAAAAAACTAATCTGCTAGTATCTTAATAAATTGTATAATACGCATTTAAAGACCTAGTGAGCAATCTCATTTTTCTGATATCTATGGGTATTATGAATTCTGAACACGTGGTATTCACTAACATGAAGCAGGGAGTGATCTAACCCAACAACATAAGATGTGATTAAATTTTATGAAGCTCTGGCGATTAAGCATAATTTTTGCGTGATGTTCTGGAGGTAGCGCATCTTATGTTGGCCGACATAATGGGAGAATTTTCACTGTAAAGTAACACACAGCACGCTGCGATTAGACAATATTAATGCCAGAAAAGAAATGTTTTAACTGTTTTATACAAGTCCTTCCCAAATCGTACAATGATGTTTATTAAAATAGGTCTGTCTGTCTTCTTATGCAATACGTGTTCTAGTAAAGAGTCTAATAAAGCCGAGTTTGGTTATAGATATTCGATTAATTTGGTCAAGAAATTCGATTTACTGAGCATGTGCACATGTACAGTGCAATAGGCAGATTGTTCTACATGATATTTCTACTTCAAATAATACTTATCAGATGTACTATTATGATAATGTCTATTATCTAGTCTAGCTCAAAATAAACAATTAAAACTCTGCACTCTCCTGGTCCTGCCCACACTGTGTCCGGGAATTACCATAGCCGCAGGTACCGAGTCAATTCCAAATCACAGTCAGATTCATCTATTTTGCTCTCCATGCTAGTCGTGTTTTTTTAGCTCTCTAAATTTGCAATTTTTAACGGAGTTAGCGGTTTTCTGTTTAATTCATTGCTGGAAGGATGGAAGAGAAAGGAAAATCATCACAGGGGCAGGTTGTATCAATCTAGAATTTATACATTCGTGCCGTAATGACTGTTTGAAATTTCCTTAAAATGGCACATTGTTTTAAAATGGTAGTCATTGTTGGAGTCGCTCCGTTACCCGTTAACTTTTTTATCTTATCCGGGTACTCGGTTAATTTCTCTTGCGACTCGGTTCCTTCCAAGATGGATGCGCCCTTAGCCAAGATGCGGCGCCCATGATTAATGTTTCGCTTTGGCTTGGCATGTCTATGCACTCTGTTTTATGTCGATTTTTAGCTCTCGCTTCGTTGTCGAGGGTGTTTGTAGCGATCGGCATTTATTTCTTGGCTGTATTAACGTTATTTAATTTCCAAGTTGTGTTTGTTAATTTTCACTCAAAAAAGTTTCAAATATTTCCTGCCTAAAGGCTTGAATATCATTAATTTAAGAGAAAGTTAATGTTTTTAAGTAATTCTACTTTACAATCAAGTCAATTGTGCGTATTGCTCGTCATCGTATGTCATGTGCAGCATTTTAATTCTTCTCTGTGTTCGCAGAAGGCCAAGAACCAGGACACTTTGTGCCACAAATGCAACAGGTTCATGAAGCGCAAGTTTAATGGTCATCACTGTGTCGCTTGCGCGAAATGCAAAGTGGGAAGTCCATGTGATGTGTGCGCCAAGTGGTCGTCAGAGTTGGTGGCAGATTTCGATCGTGATCGTTGTGCGCGCTTGGAGAGGATCGCGAGGGACAAGGCGGCCAAGCTGGATCAGGCGTCAGTGAGAGGACTGGAAGATCGTCTGAATGAGCGAATGGATTCAGCATTGGGTGTATGGGCGGCCCAGTTCAAGGCTATGTTTGAGTCCTTGCAATCCACAATCCCGACGATGCAGGCTGGTGTAGGGCAACCTTTCGGTGGTCCGGCTAGTTCTGTGGAGGGTCAAGCACCTGTCCCTTCTTCGACCTTGGCTCAAGAGCCGACGGCGGAGGAGGAAGATCTTCTCCTGATGGAAGATTCCGGCATGCCAGATATTTCGATGACGGCTCAGCCAGGTACATCCCAGGGATCTCCCTCGGGATTTGTACGGGTTTGCCAAGCGGGTGGTGATGTCGACGTTCCGTCAGGCATTTTCCACCCGGATTTCGCTCAACCCGCGTTGTCGTTGGAGCCGTGTTTTGCGGTTCCTAGCGGCATCCCGGCGGCGTTAGGTGCGGCTCCTCTCGGAGTGCCGACATCTACCGTGGTGAAAGCGGCTGTACATGTAGTCCCACCTCCCGTGCTGGAGGCGATGGACTGCGATACGTTGGACACTGGTGCCGCTAGTAGTCGGGCTATGGACGCGCTTCATGTTGGAAAAAGTGCGGGCCATAGCTCTCAGCATGGATCGTCGGTGACCTACTCATCCAGGGGTGAGAAGGAAGATGAGAACGGTAGTCCATTGATGGACGAGTCTGCTTTCTGCACCGAAGCTGAATGGGTGCAGGTCCTTAGCTTGATGTGCGACCGTCTCGGGTTGGCATCGGATCAAGGATCTCAGCGCGATCCGGCGATGGAACGGATGTCAGAGCGAGCGGCTAGCGCTCTGTCAAGTGGCTCTTCTGCCATGCCGACGCTCCCTTTGGTCACGCAGACTTCCGATATGTTGGAGGTTGCGGCGTATCGTCTGATTCAGCCAGATTATGCATTGCCCAAAGCCCCGAAGGGGATAAGGATTAGGGTCCGTTTTCCGGAGCTGGCCTACCATCAGTATGCCCGGGTTCCACGGCTTTCCGTCGGGGAGCGATAGGCACTGAATAGGCCATTGGCTGGCAAATCGAAGGGGTCTCTTAATTTCCCAGGCCAATAAAGATCCATTTAATGAGCTAAAGCTCATTGAAGATGCGGCGAGGGCAGCCATGGCTGCGCTCTCGCACGGATGTACCGTCCTGCAGGGTATGCTGACCTGCATGGTGGAAGGTGGACAAGTGCCAGAGGCTGCTCCCGGAGTTGTCCGGAACACCATGCGCTTGTCCCAAGATTGCCTTGCCAGGGTGATCACCAGATCATTGGCGGAGCGAAGGAGAATGGTTGTTCGGCGGCTCGGCACGGCAAGCCGTATCCAAGGTCGCGTCAATGGTCGTTGAGCAGGAAGTTGTCGGCAAGTCGTGGAAGTCGAGTAAGAGGACACAGCCGCAGCAGTCCTACAGACAGCAGCGGCATGAGCAGCAGAGGCAGCGCCAGAGATCGCCCTTCCGTCCTTCTGGCTGTGATGTCCATCGGGCATCCAGATCGCAGGGACCTGGCCGTTCGTCCTCATCCAAGTCCTCTAGTAAGAGGCCATATGAGGAGGACAGGAAGGGTGGCAGTTCGGGTTGCGGCGGTTATCATAAGGATAGCCGTGGCGGCGGTTCTGGGCCATCATATTCCAAGAAACCGCGGGGCGGCCATGGAGGCCGGTCCTGACGGGTTTCCTGCGGAATCAGTTCCGGTGACGTCAGGAACGAAGGGAGTCGAGAATCTTCACCCCAGCGATTTAGCTTCTTATCGCGCAATATCGACTATTTCCTACCGTCGGAGGCAGACTTCAACTGTTCTCAA
Source organism: Chaetoderma sp. LZ-2023a (assembly GCA_034401795.1). NCBI lineage: Eukaryota > Metazoa > Mollusca > Caudofoveata > Chaetodermatida > Chaetodermatidae > Chaetoderma > Chaetoderma sp. LZ-2023a. The sequence goes on along the minus strand of CM067369.1, from coordinate 172,738,721 downwards.
GCCAATGGGAACGGGTCGTGTGAGATTGTTTGGTCTGTCAGTGGTTAAGAAACTGCTACGAACCGGACTGGCTCATCCGTCAATCGGTAGTTCCGTTAACATCAACTCCAGTGTGGACTCCCCGTTCCAAGGGAATCCAATCGTCTAGATGCCATTTGCTCAGAAATCAAAGCTCTTCAGCGGAAGAACGCGATTCATCTAGTCCATAATCAGTCCTCCCTAGGCTTCTATTCGATGATGTTCCTCGTTCCGAAACGTACCGTTGAACAAATTTATTCTTTCTCCAAAGTTTCAGATAGAGACTGTAGCAGCGGTGATGACAGGGCTGAGAAAGGGCATGTGGGCAGTGTCGATAGATCTGAAGGATGCATATTTTCATATTCCAATGTCAATTCCTTTTCAGAAATACCTTCGCTTTGCGTTCCAAGACAATGTTTTGGAATCCAATGCGCTACCATTCGGCCTGACCACAGCACCGAGGGTCTTCACCAAAGTGGTTCTCGCCATGACTTCTTATCTTCGCAGGAGAAACATAGCTGTTCATACTTACATAGACGACTGGCTGCTGAAGGCGGGTGATCCAGTCACTGAGCAACAATCTTCAGGTAGTCCTAGCCTTACTAAAGGATCTAGGATGGATTGTGAATCTAGAGAAATCAGAATTGACTCCATCCCAGGACTTTGTTTATCTGGGGAATATTTTTCAACCTCAGGGACGGCGTAGCTTTTCCGGCGGAGAGCAGAGTCAAGAGTTTGATTGCAGTACTGGAGTCAGCTTCTCTAGAAGCTTTTCCTGACGGCGCGGCAATTTCTCAGGATACTGGGTTTACTAGTGTCTCTGGAGAAAGTGGTTCCTTATGCGGCACTCAGGCGCAGGTCGATTCAGATGTATCTAATGTCATTCTGGTCTCAGAGAACGGATCCGTTATCTCTGAAAATACCAGTAAAAGAACCATTGATATTCCACCTTCAGTGGTGGTTATCAGAACAGAATCTCCTGCGAAGTTTTCCTCTACAACCTCCTCATCCACAGATGTCCATCTTCACAGATGCATTGACAACGGGTTGGGGAGCGGTATTGGACGATCAGTCAGTGTCAGGGGAATGGGATCGGACCAATGTGCAGAAACATATCAATGTTCTCGAATTATTGGCATTGACATTAGCACTTCAAAAATTCGAGAGCTTAATCCGAGACAAGATTGTCCTAGTAAGGACAGACAACTCAACAGTGGTGTCTTATTTGAACGGCCAAGGCGGGACGAGATCACCGGAGTTGTGTATGATGATTTGGAACCTTTTGCTGTGGTGCCAAGAGAGGAATGTTATTCTTCGGGTAGCACACATGCCAGGAAGACTGTACATCTTAGCGGATGCTCTCAGTCGAAGGACGATTTGTCGTCCGACGGAGTGGCAGCTCAACCAATCGGTAGCGGAGGTTCTATTCAAATATTGGGGCAAGCCAAATGTGGACCTGTTTGCGATGAAACAAAACGCAAAAATAGTCACATACGTGTCACCGATCCCGGACCCACTAGCTCTAGCAGTAGACGCACTGGCGATAAGTTGGAAGGAAATGTACGCATATGCGTATCCTCCAACGATTCTCATCCCGAAAGTTCTGGCAAAGATAAGAGAGGTTATGTGCCAAGTACTACTGATCGCCCCTTATTGGCCAGGCCGATCATGGTTTACGGATCTGCTGGACCTTCTGGTCTGCAATCCAATCCCTCTTCCGGACAGAAGAGATATAATCTCTCAGAACAGGGGTCTGTATTTCCACGACAGACCAGAAATGTTCAAATTGACTGCACAGATGTTATCAAGCAGCGTACAATTAAGGGTGGCTTTTCTGAGCAAGCAGCGAAGTTTGTCGCTTCAGCCAGAAGAGGGTCAACCACCAAAACATATCATTATAGAATCAACAAATTTGCAGAATGGTGTCAGGGAAGAGATATTAATCCCTTGTCTGCATCTGTTCAACACGTAGCAGATTTTATCTGTCATTTATACGAAGTTGAAAAACCTGTACCTTCAACCTTAGCAGCATATAAGTCTGCATTAGCTTCAGTCATTCCCAGTCTGGCCATTGAAGGAGTGGAGAATGACACGTTGAATGAAGTTATTAAAGGAATGAGCAATCTGCGACCTAGACAGCCAATTCCTATCCCAGCATGGAATCTATCTATTGTTCTACAGGTTTTAGGGCATGCTCCCTTTGAACCGATTATATCTATAAATATTAAACTGTTAACTATTAAATCAGTTTTATTGGTTGCAGCAGCGTCGGCGAGAAGGAGAAGTGAAATTCATGCGCTTTCTGCCGAACAAGACCGTTTTGTCATCACGGGTGAAGGTTTAAGACTACTTCCACATCTTTGTTTCCTGGCAAAGAATCAGTCACTTAAATATCCAGGACAGCCGATCAATTTGCCAAGTTTAATTAGACATAGCCCAAACTCTTCTGCTTGGTGTCCTGTAAGATGTCTGAAAATGTATAAGAAACGTACTGAGGAGCGGAGAGATGACCCGAAATCTCTGTGGTTATGTCTCAAAGCTCCTCATTTGCACGCCTCGAAAGATACCATTTCTCGTTGGATAGTCGATGCTATTCAGATGTCGCACAAAATCGCTACAGGAAAGCAGATTGATCGTGTGAATGCCCATCATGTCCAAGCACTAGCAGCATCATTGGCCCTTTATACGGGTGTCTCATTAGAGGAGGTAATGTCTGTAGTACAATGGCATGCCGAGTCATCATTTACTGATTTCTACCTTCGCGACATCTCCAGCGCGCTTAATCCGGTAGCCGTCGCCAATTTATCGAATCTGAACTAAGCCACATCCGACCACTATTTTGCACACATCACAAGTTCTTCCACTTGCACTGAACAATGGCCATGCACATGACCTGAGAACGACCGTGGATTGGGCCGAGCTCCTGTGATGAACAAGAAAGACCAAGCACTCAAAATGGTGAGAGTTTACATTAATTAAGTGACTAATTTTAAGTTTACTTATAGTCGAAATAAGTAAATTTTAAGTAAATAGTCTGGACAAGAACATCTTACTCTTTTGCAGACATTAGACTCATTCCAATTTGAAATTTTAATCAATATACTGATAGTTTTTTCAAAAGTTAGAAGTTGTAGTAGCTTCTTTGCACTCTCTGGACTGCCCTAGCTGAGACTTGGGGCTGACACGGGTCTGGTGGGTGTTGCTCCCCGTTTTTGACAGGCCTCTGGAATTTGTGCGGACAAATGAGGGGGGGGGGGGGGAGCGCGGTCTAGACCATGGAAGTTTAGCACTCTGAGTCAGATACCAGAACCCAACCGTATGCCAGGGTTCTAGTCTCTCACAACCTTCTCTGTTGGATGGTTGATGCGTGCTGGTTCGCGCATCACCTCCTCCCACCGGTATTTCTTGGCTGTTGAAATCCAGAGTTTATCATAATAGTACATCTGGTAAGTATTATTCGAAGTAGAATAAAAAAAGCATCCGCTTTTGTTTCTACGAGAATTCCTAATACTTACCAGATGTACTATGGCCCTGCCTCAGCCGCCTCGCTGAGGTGAGGCTGAGCTGCTTTCGCTGTTTGTCAAGACAAATATAAGACGAATCTGACTGTGATTGGGAATTGACTCGGTACCTACGGCTATGGTAATTCCCGGACACAGTGTGGGCAGGACCAGGAGAGTGCGGAGTTTTAATTGTTTATTTTGAGCTAGATTAGATAATAGACATTGTCATAATAGTACATCTGGTAAGTATTAAGAATTCTCGTAGAAACAAAAGCGATGCTTTTTTGATACTCTAACGGTTGTAACTAAATTCGACCTCGGCGTGTATAGCATGTAGGATTCAGGAACTAGTCTCTAATGTTACTTATGTGATTTTGGGTAATTTGTACTACTTTTTTTAAGGTTTTGGACTTTGAACTTTTTCATGTTTTTTTATTATAGTTTTTTATGCACAACTCATTTTCAATGATGGCTCACCCAGATATCAACACGATTGAACAGCAGAGTTATATACTATGCAGGGGTACTATCTGCATCATTATTAGATTCATTTTGGAAAATGATTTCAAGATCAGACTCCGCATTTTGGTAAAATTTTCCATGTTTCATTTGTTACACTTGTTTGTTAGTGCGTTACTGAATATGTGTATTACGAAACATGCCAAGTTTGGTTTGGCAATCCACACTATCCAGGCCTTTACAGGCGAGACATTGTACACTTCAACATTCTTGTTTTAAAATGTGTGAATAATTATGTTTTTCACTTGTGCTTAGTGTTAACTTAGCACATGTTTTGATTGTAACATACAGGTGCTGAAAAAACTGGGTGCTGTGCCGTTCGTGAGGACCAATATTCCTCAATCACTGATGACGTATGTATCTATGTTATGTGTGCTGTTCAATTTATCATGTAGACCAACATGTCATAAGCGCTGTTTTAGAACGTATTCCCTCCCCCTCCCCTCTTTTTTTTGGTGAACTTGACCATTGACCTTTTCTTAAATGTGCCCTCTGCAAAACTGGAAAGGTACTTGTCTCAACACTCTAAAAGCTGTTCTAAAAATGAAATTAAAGGCAATAAGTAAAAATAATTAACAAAGCCTTTTCTACTTGTCCTAAGGGCTGCAGGATGATATGTCATGCTTATCGAACATCTGCAATAAAATTCACCTTTCCAGAGTATCCATCCATCATCAGACCTCGTACGACGTCATAATTAGCTCAGCGCGTGTATGATGATGTCATAATCATTACGCCACAAATGGTTCCATATAGACAGTCACCAAATCTCAAATGGCCCAACAAGTTGTATGAATTGTATATCTTTGTAATTCTTTGATATTTAATAAACATGATGTTGAATATTTTGAAACTAATTTGACTGGGTGCTGTTGCTGCCTTAGGCAGCAACAGCACCCGGTCATATTAGTTTCAAAATATTCAACAGCTTACCTGTGTAGTTTTTTTGGAAATTCATAGTCGGGGTGTTCAGAGATCGATCGATCCCAACACGAGCGAGGTGTGGTTGAAGCTTAGCTAGAGATGGGCGGGGCATAGCTAAAACCGGAAAGGTCCATTATTCTGCTGTATCTTATTGTTGACTAGATTTTTTTAATGCAAGCATAGAGCACTTCTTGTTGGTGTTCTTCTTGTTCTTAAGACATGTTTGAATAACTTTGTGTCTACTGTAGCGATCTTCTTCAGACTTGGGTAGAAACTTTCCCATGGCTCCCCGAAGATGTCTGCCTATTTTGGGGTCAAAATCTAAAACGAAACAGCAAAAACTTTAAGGAACATTGTTTTCAAAATTAATATTTTTGCTGTATTTTTTAATATCATTGGTTGGAATAGGGGGATGTTCTCCACACTTTGGTGGAAACTTGGCCATCGTGTACCAAAGATATCTGCCAATTTTGGGGTCAAAACTGAAATGCAACAGCAACAGCTTTCATTAAGATTGCTTTGAACTTCACTTATGCCATGGCGGCCGTTCATCGTCCATCCATCAAATCGCATCTCCTCCTTTATGCTTTGACCGATTTCAACCAAATTTGGGTGGAAGGATCCTACATGTATGTTGGTACGTAGGCTCCAGAACTTCTATTCAGAATTTTGATTAATCAATTTTTCTGGCAGCCATCTTGGATTTTGCGAAAACTTTCTGGAAATCATTTAAAACACTACTCCGCATATATAAATGGGCTGACTTCAACGAAACTTGGATGAACTAATTCTATGCTGGGTGGCTTCAACACTTCTAAACAAGAATTATGATTGGTTAATATTTCTCTGATTGATATTTATCTTTAGTGTGGAATGCAGCAACCCAATCTATGGTCGAACAAACAATCCGTATGACTGGAGACGTAATCCTGGTGGCTCATCGGGAGGTGAGGGTGCCCTCTTAGCTGCTGGAGGCTCCATTGTTGGGATCGGTACTGATATCGGAGGCAGTATTCGTATCCCGTCAAATAACTGTGGTGTGACTGGACTCAAACCTACAGCCGGCAGATTGAGGTATGTGACAAGTACCTAGCATAGATTATTTAAACAGAGCACTGTAGATGCTCATACACTGGTTCTGTAATGGAGGATTCCAGTTTATCCATCAATCATATGATGTCATAATCACCTATATGACGTGTATGATGAAGTCAATCAATTGCGCCATGAATGACATAGCTAAGTTCATCATGAACCCTTAATTGATGATGGACTAAGCATTGTTGTATGAATTGTATGGCTTTACTATTTAATAAGAATGCTGTTGAATATTTTGAAACTAATTTGACTGGCTGTGTTGCTGCCATAGGCAACAGCAGCACCCAGTCAAATTAGTATCAAAATATCCAACAGCTTACCTGTATAGTTTTCTGGAAATTGATAGTCAGGGAGTTCAGGGATCGATCGATCCCAACATGGGCGAACTGTGGGTGGAGTCTACCTAAAGATGGGGTTTGGGTGGGGTGGGGGATGGGTGTGTTGTGTGGAATATATCTAAAGCTGGATTCCTCCATTGGGTCAGATTGTGATTTTGGCTTTTCTACTCGATAACTTAAGCTCTACTTGGAGAAAATTAAACCGTTCATGGTGAAGTCAGAAAAAACCAGCAAGTGTCTTAAGGATGTTTATGTGCAGGCCACGAGTATTTTAGAAAATTTACCACTGAGTCAGTCATTCCAGGAGTAAATTAAAAAAATACTCTTCTCTTGATCTGTAAATGGATATTCTGAGGAATTCAATGGCAGCAACAGTGCCCAGTCAAAGTAGTTTCATAATATTTAACAGCATTTTGTTTAAATAGTAAAGACACAATTCGTACAACAACGCTTAGTCCATCATCAATTAAGTGTTCATGATATACTTATCTATGTCTTTCATGATGTCATTGATTATGACATTATCCTACACATTACATAGGCGATTATGATGTCCTATGATTGATGGATAAACTCGAAATGTCCATTACGTCACTAGTTAACTGATGTCACAATGATAATGCCATATAGACATGATACATTTGTAGAGAACTCACTTTCCTGAAAGCTTGATGCATTGCTTATAGTTTGTCCTGACGTGAACTAAAGTGTCAGTTAAGTCTGGATGCTGATGTGCTGTTTGCGTGCTCCTTTTTAAGTTTTATGCTTTTTGGCGACACCAAATGTACCCGTTTGTACCTGTTTGGTTGTGTATTTGTACAGTTCGGATGTGTACTTGTACCCGGTTGCTGGGGTAGTTTTTAGTTGTTGTTATCATTGTATACCCATTTGGCTGTGTATACGTGTTTCCCGTATACCCGGTTGTACCCATTTGGTTGTTTTTTGTGTACTCAGATGTTGGAGTAGTTGTATATATTGTTAGTTGTATATACCCGGTTGGTTGTATGCACGACTGTGTGTGTGTGTGTGTGTGTGTGTGTGTGTGTGTGTGTGTGTGTGTGTGTGTGTATGTGTGTGGTGTGGTGTGGTGTGGTGTGTGTGTGTGTGTGTGTGTGTGTGTGTGTGTGTGTGTGTGTGTGTGTGGTGTTTCACATTAGATTTATTCAGAGGCTTTATTTAGGACATAAAGGTGACATTTAGCGAAGTTAGGAACTAACGATTTATCCGTTGTTAAATTGGATGGAGGCGCGTTTGTGATGTGTTCACTAATACACCGGAAAATATGCCATAGCCGTATCTCAACTCATAATTCACGTTAGCAGCTCTATCACTGAATGGCAAGATACTGATCAGAAACAATTTAGGCATTGGTCGAATTGACTGGAGGTGCGTTTGTCATGCGTTCAACGATACATTAGAAAATTTATAGCCGTATCTTAATACCAATTCAACAACAGCGTTAGACGCCCTGTCATTGAACGACAGGATAAGCTGACGAAAAAAGATCTTTTTGCGCATGTATTCACGAAAATGACCAAAATGTTGCTGCATGTTTTATTTTTCCTACATGTTTTTCTTCTCTGAAGACTAGATGACAGCAGAAGATTTATTATTTATTACTATTGATAATTTGCTTTTTTTTCACCGTTCTCCAAAACATGGGGCGGAATAATTGAGAGGGGCGGGAAAATTAAAATAAATATGGTATGTCGGTCATTGTATTGCATGTTTGGGGAAAACGGTCCATTGTTGATCCAGACTGCTAGCGTTTCATGCCAGTGTTATGGCTGTACTCATCAGAGGACTGACATATTCTGATTTTAAGAATATATCAATAAGATGTTTTTAGTGTTGTGAAAACTAGTTTTTAGTTGTATCCAACAAAAAAATAATTATAAAAAAAATAATTTAGAGCACAGTTTGTGAATAATAGTTTCTAAAAAGGTAGTGGTTTCTTACCTTTACCATTCTTCTAGGAGGGCCAGGAGTGACTCCAGTCTCAGTTCATTACAGTGGTAAATTTTCAAAAATAGTCTTCTCTTGGCCTGCAAATGGACATTGAATAAGTAATTATTTTAATTTTTCGAAGAAATTTAGTCATTAAAGGGTTAAGCAAATGTGAGTACTTGTGAAGTAACACCTATTGTCCATTCACTAGCCGAAGAAACAATTCTTTCTGGTGCAAGGATCAATATAATAGGATTTTGGAACGTTTTCCTTTGGTACCCTACAGTGCTGAGATACTCACATAATGACATATAGGTTATAGCTTCATCATGAAAATCGAAAAGTTGGTCACCATTGTACAAATTGTATGTCTGTGATAAATTTACAGTTTAATAAAGATTCTTTTGAATAGTTTGTAACTAATTTTATTGGCTATGGCACCAACAGCCCCCAGTTAAATTAGTTTCAGTTATTCATATAAACAGCTTACCTGTATAGTTATCTTGAAATTTAGATTTTCAGAATTTAGGTTTCAATATATATAAATCGATTTCAGGTACGAAGTTGGCCGAGTTTATCTAGAAATGGGCAACGCATAGCTAGCTCAAATGGATCCTTATATTTCTGTTTTTGTGACATTCATCACTACTCAGGTTTTACGTTTTACTTTTGGGAGTCTGAACCTGCGATTTATTTGAAAATCAGAATTTTTTTTTACAAAATCGATTATTATGTTTTATGGTAAAAATTGTGCAAAGGTACTTTTTCTCTTCTCTTTTCTGCAGAAAAAATGTTTGAAGCAGTTTCATTGGCCAATTTGTTTCAATGAAATGAAATGAAATTACAAGAAATCGTTTGTCAGTTATTTTGACCCTATGATAAAAAAAACTTAAAGCTTCACAATTTATCTTTATTCCATACTTAACATGAGCTATCTGTTTTCATTTGTGTCTTATTTAAATCAATTCAAAGTAAAACATGTGATACCGTATGCATTATTGAGATGCATCCAGGCTACAATCTCAATTTTAACAATCGTGTATACAATATAGCTGCAACCTATCATGCCTATAGAGCATTGTCAAAAATCAGACAGACAGACAGACACAGACAGACAGAAGGCTGGCTTCTACTAGCTTTAAGTCACAGCTGAACATAATTTCTTATTAATACACTAAGTCTAATTATTTAATTGTTGCTCATTACCTGTGAAAATCACTTATTTTACTAAACTACTCTAATTTGATAAAATACCTGAATTTGTTTCCATTTTAGTTACAAAGGCTGCCTTGTGTACAAGAAAGGAAAACATGGGGGTAGGTATATTCAATAAAGTGTAAGGTGCTACATTAAAATTATGTTGAATGTTTATTGTGGATGATTAGGATTCTATGTAGAAATCTTTGTTTCGGTAAATATTTAATGATACGGGTTGGCTTGCACCCATTATTTGATTATTCAATCTCAAATGCTAAGTGATCAGGAATGACATGGTCGGCATAGTTTCGTGGCAGAGTGGGATGGAGTGGGTGGATTAAATGCTAAGAAAATATCAGACGGTGGCCGATGCAGAATTACTGCAATGTGTTATATTAATAGCTTCTGATTCTTTGTGTTCTGATTTTCAATAAGAACCTAGATTGATCAGTTGATGTCGCATCATCGCAAATCCCCACGTTCACCGCTTTGAACCGTTGACTCCACCCCACAACCCACCACCAGGGCCGGAGCCAACTGTAAATGTCCTTTTCACTCCACAATCATATGGCTAAGTCACATACCCAATTTGGTTGAATTTCATCCAACAGTGTCAGAGGAGTTTCATTACAATCAATTTCATGACATTTTGATCCCATCCCACACCCCATGGGGGCGGGGCCAAATGTAAATGTGCTCATCTACTCTACATTGATATGGGTAACTGACATACTAAATTTGTTTGAATTCCATCCAACAGTATCAGAGGAGTTGCATTCCAATCAATTTCTGGAGGTGGGTTGTTGGGGGTGTCAAAAGTTCTAAGCCGTGAACGTGGGGATTTGCGATGACGCGTCATCGACCGATCAATATACATGTAGTTTATGTTGTCATTATGTACAAAATAAATTATAGAAATAAAGAATAATGATAGATTATATTATTAGGAGACATTCTCTTCCCTCAAATGGGTTTGTACCACAATTTGATACAACAATGATTCCCGATTCACCAAAATCATTTCCTGGTCAGACATGTCAGAATTTTGTCGTTTTGACGAAGATTTGGACACCCAAAAATGTGCTCAAAGAATATACCCGGTTATTGAGCCAAGCATTCCCTTGATAGGGTTTGAAAAAGAGTTTTGGCCTGCTAATGGACATAAAGGTTTCCTGATTATCAGCTTAGCCACCACCAACTTTCGGTCAAATTGCTTTCTAAATATTCAGCATATCCAGAGTTAAACCACATGGAAAATGCCGCCTGCAGCAATTCAGCAGGCAGACAGCTAAAGTTTTTCTGTGCTTTTGGTTACATGTAAAGTAATTCACCTTTTCAGTGTTAGGTAGTGCAGGGCCTATTGGTCATGATGTGGACAGCTTGGTGCTCATGATGAAATCTCTGCTTATACCAGATATGTGGAGATTGGATCCAATCACACCCGTCATGCCATTCAGAGTGGAGGTAGGAAAATTAGCCATTTTCCGTGGTCTTTTGGAATGTCCATTTGCAGGCCAAGAGAAGGCTAGTTTTGAAAATTTACCACTGGAATGACTGTCAATAATCGAGACAGTCATTGCAGTCGTAAGTCTGAGAAAATAGCATACATCTTCTCGTATCCTGCAAATGGACATTGGATAAGCCATAGTAACAGTCCCCAGTCAAATTAGTTTCAAAACATTCAACAGCTTACGTGTGCAGTTACCTTGAAATGCCCAGTCAAATCAGTTTCAAAATATTCAACAGCTTACGTGTGCAGTTACCTTGAAATGCCCAGTCAAATCAGTTTCAAAATATTCAACAGCTTACCTGTACTATTACCTTGAAATTGGGATTCTAGTAACTCAAGATTCAAGGTATATAAATGGATTCCAACACATGTACCTCAGTGGGCGGAGCTTAGCTAGAAATGGAGCGGGGCATAGCTAGAAATATATCCCTCTATTATGTCACTAGCTAGCTGATGTCAATAAAAAATGATGTCGCTCCGTTACGAAGCTCGAAAAGTCTGTCTAATAGAGTGTACAAATTGTATGATAGAGGCAACGAAAACGGCCCGTCAAATTAGTTTCAAATTATTCAACAGCTTATCTGTATGGTTGCCACAAAATTTAGATTCTGGGAATTCATGTTTCAAATAAATTTTAACACACGTAGAAAGTGGGCAGTGCTAAGTGAGAAATGGTCATGGCATAACTAGAATAATTATCTGTTTCTAGACAATAACTTGTTTGCCGGCACCGATTTGAACCAGCTTCGGCATACTGGTTAGTAATATGAATACGGAGGCCACGGTTGAATTCCGTCAATTTACGTCAAATTTACCCATAGTTTTCCCCCCTTGAAAAAATTAAAATGTTAATTTGACAGTTTCCTGGCAATAGCTTATTCCAAACCAAATTGAACCAAATACAGAATATAACTTAATACTACAGAAGCGGATATCAAGTTCCTGTTCCATCACTTTTCGACAATATTTGCCAGAGTTATTACCTTGAAAATACAAACTTCATTATTTTAGCCATTTCCAGGCAATAACTCAGCCTAGACTAAACTGATTCGAACCAAATTCGTAATGTAGTTTAATGCCACAGCGACTTATGTCAAGTTCATGTTTCATTAGTTTTCGTCAATATTTGCCAGAGTTATCACCCTTGAAAAATACAAACACTGTAATGTAAGCACATATATCAGTTATATGAAGCAGGCAAGTGAATTGCGCAGATTCCTTACATGTCATTTCAACAAAAGCGGGAATCAAGGGGATTTGTATTGCTTGCAATACCTTATTATTCTTAAGACAGCATGCTAAAGTGACAAAGTAACAATGTCAAAACATTAAATGCTCAAAAAGCCTTAACAATTTAAACCCTGAATTCATTTCAGGGTACCCTTATGGGTAAGTGGTTGAATTTTTTGAAACTAACTTGACAGGAAGCTGTTGCTGCCATAGCTCCCAGTCAAATTAATTTCAAGATATTAGACAGTATGCTTATATAAAATTGTAAATTGTTTTTCTAATTCCACCTTTTGTCTTCAAAGGGTTAAATTGTATTTATCTCATCCTGTTACTGCATAACATTTATAATATTTTAGGAATATGAGAGTAACAGGCCCTTGACCATTGGCTACTTTGTAACGACTGGTTATGTGGATGCCGTACCTGCTAGCGTACGCGGCGTTATGGAAGCCAAGGCAATACTAGAGGGCTGTGGACATAAGGTCAGAAATAAGCAAAACCACGTACTCTCATAGCCTCTTAAAGGACAATTCCGGGATGATAAAAAGCTTTATTTGAAAGATTATTACATGTTTAATGAAATTGCGCCAGAATAATAAGCCGATAGAAATAATGTAACCAACTATCACTAGATAAAGTCGGTAAAATTGACAATTTTTTGCACATCGTGGTGCTGCCATTTTATCGCATCAAGTAACGTCAGCCCCGCACCACCGCTATTGCTGTGACTGGAGGAGCGAGGCCAATTGATGCGAGTGTATATATTTTAAGGAAGTGTACATAAATGATAATAGCAAACGAACTGCTGTAGCGATTCCAACGATTCTAGGATCTCTAAATAGGTGCCGACCTCGGGATTAATATGATATAATGGATGTTAATATCGGACAAGAGGTTCAAAAGACTGGAATATATAAAAAATTATTCATCTAAGATATGATCTGAGAATATGTTATCTTTTTTGGTAAAATTCAGCATGAGATGGTTTTTGTCTCACATGGAGTGTGCTTAAAGCTGAAGGAAATGGCTATTTTCTTGACCAATTATAATTTTGCTCACATGAATATTGCCAGAGGTATCACCAAATAAATTAACATTTTGACATAAAGTCTGGGAATTTCCATCACCGATCAATATTGCCCGGCAAGCTGTAGTAATTTCAATAATTAAGATATTGTGATGGAATTTTTCCCGTTATGTGATAACATTGTAAAGCTTTGGCACAGCAAATTCTGTCATTGTAGCTGTAATACTCATTCTGATATGGGATGATGGATAGAGCGCATCCTGAAATTTTTGTTTGAAATTTTGCTGGCTTAGTTTTTCCCGCAGAGTGTATCTTTTGTACCACTAGGCCGATTCTAACATCCCTACCATTGGATATATCTTCGAATTTGCAGCTACAGGTAGGTATCAGAATTATTACAATCGGTTCTGTGGTTCCGGCAATATCATATCATATATGTTTTCTTGGACTATATATTTACACTGCCTGTGACATGCTATGACGGTATCTTGAGTTGGCTGAGTAATTTGACAATACGCACGTGTCAATTGTGCCACTTCATTTAACCCTTATCACATGTGTAAAATGCGTAATAACCTACTTACAGAGATAGTGCCGGGGTACATTTTGAGAAAAAAATGTTGCTGAAACGTGTTGCTGTCGTGCCCAGCAATGACTTACAGCGGCATTGTTACCAAAATGAACACATTCTGATAGGATACATTTGTAGAGAAAATGGAATCTATGTTTCAGCGGTCTTGGGGTTAACGATTCCCACCGAATTCGGATACTAGAATTACTTGAAAAACCTACTAGCTTAACTGGATAATGTCCTAACAATTACAAATTAGCACATGTTAGGCCTCCATGCATATACATATTTACTGTACAGCCTTCGTGCCCGGCAAAAATAGCGTTGGTGCGGAGATGACGTCAGGATCTCGTGAAATCTCACTGTCGTTGCAAGAAAATGGTGCCGCCCGGGAGATAAAATAATCCCATGTTTACGATGGTATAATTACTCGTATTATTTGTCTATTGTTTTTATTTAGGATCCAATATGTTAGTCATATAATAGTCTTTCAAATAAAGTACACTTTTACCAATCACGGAATTGCCCTTTAATGATTAAGCCAACCAGAACCGGCTTCAGAAATTGTCTTGGAAAATGTGCTTTTCCATTACAAGCAAGGACCATTTTTGAAACTGTCTCACTGGAATGACTGGCTCGATAACCGAGCCAGGCATTCCAGTGAAAAATTTTCAAAAATAGTCTTTTGTAGGCAGCAACATCAGCCATCCAAATTCGTTTCAAAATATTCAACATATTACTTGTATAGTTTTCTGGAAATTGATAGTCAGGGAGTTCAGGGATCAATCACTCCCAACCTGAGTGAGATGTGGGTGGAGCTTAGCTAGAGATGGGCGGGGAATAGCAAAAAACTGGAAAGGTCCACTTGGTGTATGAATGCATTGTGAGCTAAAGGTGTGTCATGTATCAAAAGAAGGTCACGGTAACCTACTTTTCACAGTTCAATGAGTATCAAATAAATTACTGTCTAGTTTCTGTTCTCAACATTAGAATTTCATCAAACTTATGAGTGCTAAAGGTGTGAGTTCGTATCAAAAGTGCCCTATTTCATTGTTTGAGCAATGTTACAAAATAATTTATTTTGGTGTGGTGCAAGATCCTCTGATCCAGTGAGTTGCATCACTATGATTATTGCTTCTTTATTATAACCGATAATAAAACGAGCAGCCAGTACCGTTTGTATTATTTTCAATGATTTATACCACATATGTTGAAATCTCTGTAGAAACATGTGCATGCCATGCATGTAGGATCAAGAGCTTTAAGTGTCGGGAAGCTCAGCGTCAAGGTTCTTGGGCTTAATGTTAATTTAAAAATTGGCATTAGTAATAGCGGAATCCAATCTGTCAGTCAGGTATAAGATATCTTAATCAAATACATCACAATGGACCTTACCAGTTTTAGCCATGCCCCGCCCATCTCTAGCTAAGCTCCACCCACACCTCGCTCGTGTTGGAATCGATCGATCTCTGAACACCCTGACTATCAACTTCCAAAAAAATGCACAGGTAAGCTGTTGAATATTTTGAAACTAATTTGACTGGGTGCTGTTGCTGCCTAAGGCAGCAACATCGCTTAGTCAAATTAGTTTCAAAATATTCAACAGCATGTTTATTAAATAGCCAAGAATTACAAAGCCATACAATTCATACAACGTGTCGGACCATTTGAGATTTGGTGAAGGTTTATATGGAACCCTTTGTGACGTAATGACTATGACATCATCATAGACGTGCTGAGCGAATTATGACGTCATACGAGATCTGATGATGGATGGATACTCTGGAAAGGTGAATTAAAATATGTTACGAATATCTAAGTCCGTCGGGAACTCTTAATAGTCCATCATGTGTGCGAATTATCTGTCTACTACTTAATGCCCATTGTGTTGAGTGTTTTGAAACTAATTTAACTGGGTGCTGTTCGCTGCCATAGGTAGTGAGAGCCATACCTGTATAGTTTTCTGGAAATTGAAATTCAGGGAATTCAGGGTTCTAGAGATCCCAATACGGGTGGGGGCATAGCTGAAACGGGATTCCTGAATTATCCCTGGCTGGTATTCCTGACTGGATACAGCATGGAGGGATCTGATCTGTCACTCAAGTATCTGACATAATCTAATATGTCACATGACATGATAATCAGATACATAATGTTAGTAATTTGGTAAAGTTACAATCAAGGTGATGTCACTCCATCACCAAAATCAAACAGTCTGTCACAATTTGTATGTGTTTTATTAATTTACAGCTTACTAAACATTGTGTTGAATATTTTGAAACTAATTTGACTGGGAGCTATTGCTGCAATATTAAACAGCTTGCCCTATAGTTAGTTAACCGTAAATACAGATTCTAGGAATTCAAGTTTAACAGTTTCAAATCGATTCCAACACCTGAAGAAAGTAGGCGGAGTTAAGCTAGAAATGGACGGGAATAGCTAGAAATTCCACCCACCTTGAACATTGTTTTTATTCATGCATCTCTACACGACCAAGTTGTTCAGGATCAGAGCAGCACTCATGAATGTAGATGGATAAAATGTGGCTTGACACCAGACATCACATTTAACCCTTTAACACTCAAGCTTGCGAAATGTCCATTTGCAGAGGAAGAGAAAACTTTTTGAAAATTACCACCAGAATGACTGGCTCGATAACAAAGAACCGAGCCTGGCATTCCAGTGGTAAATTGTCAAAAATAGTCTTCTCTTTTTCTGCAAATGGACATTTTGTATGAGAAAATTGAAATTTTCTTGAATAAATTTTAGAAAATTATCCATTTCTCTCTGTTTTCCTATCTATGGCAACATTCATAAAGAAATTTATCTTGCATTTGATAACCTTCAACCAGAACAGATTCACATCAAGCATAGCATGCTATTACCTCAAGACAAGACCAATATGAAAAGTGTACATTAGCAAAATCAATTAATATTCCCCAAGCTTATTCCTATATTTCATTTGAAACCTATCAAGATTGTTCCCTTGTTTTGTTCATTATTATTTGCAATTATTTATTGTTAAATATATGAATTGAAATCTAATCCAGTTCATAGATTTTTACTTCTATTAATGTTTGTCCACACAGCTCATCCAGTTTACACCTCCAGGTTTACCTGATGCGATCTTGAACCATACTAGTGCGGTTATTATGGGTGATGGAGGAAAATATCTTACACAGTTTCTGTGAGTTTTCATGTAATTAAATAATAGTAATTATGAACAGAAATAAGTAGTCATATTCACAGATCTGTTGCAATATTTAATGCTAATACTGGCCTCGAAATAAACCTTGTTCATACGATCAGCAAATGGAGGAAACCCATTTTAGCTATGCCCCGCCCATCTCTAGCTAAGCTCCAGCCACACATCGCTCATGTTGGGATCGATCGATCCCTGAACTCCCTGACTATCAATTTCCAGAAAACTACAGGTAAGCTGTTGAATATTTTGAAACTAATTTGACTGTGGCAGCAACATCGCCCAATCAAATTAGTTTCCAAATATTCAACAGCATGTTTATTAAATAGTAAAGACACACAATTCATACAAACAAAGCTTAGTCCATGACCAATTATGCATTCTTGACGAACTTGTCTATGTCATTCATGCCATCATTGATTATGATATCATCGTACATGTCACATAGTTGATTATGATGTCAGATGATAGAGAGATAAGGTCTATTGCTCGCCTACTTTGGGTCTTGGGAGATTGATTTTTTTATCCACTGTGATGACCACCATGTATCAAAGTGATCTCAAATCAATAACCTAAAATTCTAGATGACCTAGGGACTAGGCAAAGTGTTCTCTATGCACAGTGTGATCTCAGAAGAGCATCACCAAAATGTCTAATTTCACATCAAGAGTATACTTACCTCCCTAATACTTTTGATATTGCTAAATATTGGCTTTCACTCAATAAACACTCAGATTAAAACAGTTAGGTGCCCCTACTGGGCAGGGAGTCAGAGCGTAGTCTGGCGGATGCCAGCCCCACCACCGCGCATGCGCAGACTAGCACTTTCTTTGCTAATTTATTGGCTGAGAGACAACACATGCTTTTGTGCTAGTGCTTTTCGTGGCTCAATTATAAGCGTTTTTGGCAAAATTCAGAACTGTTGATACCTGATAAAGATGGCAGGAAGAGTGACTTCGCCAGAGGAGGGCCCAGGACCTTTAAATCAGGTGACTTCTAGTAAAATTAGCGAGTTTTGTCCCGTTGTAATGTTTCCGGGACTCGCGCTAAACGTGATAAGCGCCTTGATTAGTTGGTTTATTTCAACTAGGTGCTATATAAGACTAATCTCTCTTTGTGTTTATGTCCACAGGTCTGTGTGAAGAAATATAATGGACATGACATCAGCAGAGGGTTTGTGTCTCTCCACCATGGTTCCATTTCCTACTAATACTGTTAGGTTATCTAACCAAAAATTCTATGTCCAGTGAGTTGGAGGCCTATTATAAAGGTCTTCTCACTTTGCCCTCTTGATCCAATTCCTTCCCCTAGAGGTGGAGAGAGTTAAGAGGCGTTCAGTGGTGGAGTGCTCCAGTTCATCAGGTTGGATGGTTTGTCTAGACAAGGTGTCAGGTATCTAATTATTGATATGAGGTGATGTTAATTATTTAGAGGAAAGGGAGATAATTAACTTTATTTGCCATTGTTATCAGTATATATCTGATGCTTGTGTAGTCGAAATGTCCATTCTGCACATGTTCTGGTTAGAGATACAATTCGTCCTTGCACTGGGATGTTTGTTGGGGATCGATTTTTTCCTGTCATAGGATTAATGACGTCATAATCAGCCTTGCTCTTTATTAACAATTAAAGTTGTCCGAAGCTGGTTTTCTGATAAATTATGATCTTTATGATCATTTTCCTTCTCTTGAGTTGGTGAGTTTCTAAGCTTAACTAGATTGCTCATACTCCTCGTCCTTTGGCCTTTTTCAGAGACCTGGTTGTGCGTCAAGTTTGGCCCTCATCTCTGTTTTCAGTGTAGCCCCTGTGGTCCCTTGCTTAATTGCGAGATATGTAAGCACTGGGGGGGCGAGCTAATGTCCGAATTCTTGTGCTTGCAGGCGAAGGACAAGGTGGAGGAGGAGAAGAAGAAGCTGAAAAAAGAGGTTGTAAGTAAGAAGGGTAAGAGGAAGGCCTCGTCCGCGGTCGACATGGAGGCCTTCCGGACCGAGATGTTGGGAGAGATGAGGAGGACAATAAAGGATTTGGTTCCAGAGTTGCTTCGTGGCATGCTTCCTGGACCAAATCCTTTATTGGCCTCATCATCTGCTTCGGAGCAGGTAATCCCCACCTCTGAATCAACGTTCCTTAGTACGCTTCCGTTGTTTGAAGATTCAGAGGTGGCCCCATTGGAGGGGGCGTTCCACAGCCCTGGCAGCAGGCTTATTGCCGCGCCCAATAGGGACCGTGGACGGTCGTCGCTGGAACCCGCGGGCTGCTTATCAGTCCAGGGGTATCCGCACACCGCGGGTGCCAGTACCTCGTATGGCACCTTCCCTGGCCAGTCCGGGTTAGCTCTTTTGCTGACCCGGAGTCTAATCTGTCTGGCCAGGAGGATGAGGATTACCTGTTGGGGTCGCCGTCTGAAGACGTGGACATGGATTATGACGTCTGTGCACCCCTCGCGGGGAATACAGGCGCCTTTTTCCACGGTTCTACTCTCCCAGTGGTAGAATCCACGGTTCAGACTGTGGCCCTGGGCGCTGAAGGCCAGCGGTACCGCATACCTCGGCTTGCCGAGAGTGTCGCTGGTGCTGGCCGGGGCCGTGGTGGGGCGGTATATGCCCCGCGCTCTACCACGGCGCCTGCTCCTGGTCAAACCAGTGAGATTAGCATGCCGGTATTGTCAGGCCCGCATGCTCTCCCTGGCTTGCCAGGGATATCAGCGTATCCGCCGTCAAGCTCTGTTGCTTGCGCTCAGGAGGAAGACGAAGGCCCCCGTCTTGTAGAGCGCTCGCAGCTAGCCACGGAGGAGGATTGGTCTGACGCTTGCCAGTGGTTGGTGAGTGTTAGACCAGATCTGCCCGTGGAGCAGTCGGCTAGCCAGCGTGATCACAGGCCGTGGTTAGCTGGTAAGCCTACTGCTAACGCTATGCCTTCTCTGCCGCTGGCAGAGCATGTCGTTGACATGTTCGAGGCGGCGGAGACGTCCATTAAGTCGAGTGGATGTCTCGCTAAGGTCCCGCGCGAGGTGGCCAGGCGTTGCCGCATCGTGGCCCTGGACTACCAGCGGTACGGTGTGGTACCGAAGCCGAGCGTGGATGACCGCGCGGCTTTGGGTGAGGATGCGCGGCCAGGCTCCCGTTCTGACACGGGAGTCTTGTGTTCGAACGCGTTGCGTTCAGCAAATGCCGCGTTGCGTGATGCGGAGGAGAGTGGGAGGGCTTCGATTGCCGCTCTGTCCCACGTCTCCCAGCTGTTACAAGGGGTAGTAACAGCATCCGCATCGCGCCAGCCAAGTCCGGTCACAGTCCAGCGAGCCATCCAGGATGGTATCAACCTGGCTCTGGACTGTATGACGCGGGCGGTGACCAGGAGTGTCCGGGCAAGGCGCACTTTTGCCTTGGATAATCTGTGCCCGTCCCAGGACCTCTACAATAGGCTACTACGTACGCCTATGACAGGTCCTGGTCTCTTTGGAGGTGAGGGATGTAGGCACCTCCAGGAGACGGTTACTCTGGTCAATAACCAGAGGGCGCTGCGCGAGCAGTTTGAGGTGCTTCGTCGTGCCAACGTTCGCGCCGCACCCCCTGCGTATCGTCCCCTGCAGGCTCGAGGTGGTAGTGGCCAGGTCAGAGGCCAACCACCATCGCAGCGCCGGCCTCGGCCGCGTGCGATTCGGCCAGCAGCGAGGGGGGCGCAGGCTCCTCAGGCGCAGTCAGCCAGGCAGCCGCCCGCGCACCGAGGTGCGCGCGGTGCTGGTCGTGGCGCGCGAGGATCTGGGCGGGGTAATCGTTCCTGATGGGACGGTTACCGCGGTGAGAACCGCGCCGGTGTTTCTGGCAAAGGAGACAGTGCCGCTCTTGCACTCCTTATGTCCACCTCTATCCCTAGGTGGACCGGTGGGAGGCCGGCTAGCCGACCACATGCAAGAGTGGGAACGGTTAACTCAGGACCGTTTAGTCTTGCGATGGCTTTCAGTCGGGTATCATCCCGATTGGATGACAGGCCCGCCATCGCGACTGTCTCTAGTGCCGATCTGGACTCCAAATCCGAGAGATCCAGATCAAAGGTTGTGTATCGAGGAGGAAATAAATTCCCTCATACAAAAAGGAGCTATTCAGCCGGCACAGGTGTCCGGGCTTCTATTCAACCCTGTTCTTAGTAACAAAGAACACCGGAGGGTGGAGACCAATTCTCAACCTCAAGCCATTGAACAAGTTCATAGAGACGCCCAGTTTCAAGATGGAGACTGTGCGCTCGGTGTTGGCGGGGTTAGAGAGGGGAATGTGGACAGCGTCGATAGATTTGAAGGACGCTTATTTCCACGTCCCCATACACAGGAGTTTCCGTCGCTTCCTGAGATTTGCATTCCAGGGCAGACAGTGGGAATTCATGGTGCTACCCTTCGGAATTTCCATGGCTCCTCGGGTTTTCACCCGTGTGGTTCTTGCGATCACCGCATACCTCCGCAGGAGAAGCATAGCAGTCCACACGTACATAGACGACTGGCTGTTGAAAGCACACACCCGGGAAAGTTTATCGGCCAGTCTGGAGATTGTTTTGAAAACTCTCACAGACTTAGGCTGGATGATCAATTTCCCAAAATCAGAGCTGATTCCATCCCAGAAGTTTGTTTACCTGGGGATGTTCTTCGATCTAGAGACAGGATATGTTTATCCTACTCAGGAGAGAGTTCAGAAACTCATCTCATTAATTCAGTCAGTGTGCGACAGTCGTCATGTCCTGGCACGGGTTTACTTGAGAATGCTGGGGTTGATGGTTTCATTGGAACCAGTCATTCCTCAGGCCGCCTTACGCAGGCGGCCGATCCAGTTATTTCTCATGACACAATGGACCCAGAGTACAGGTTCCCTGGACTCGAATGTGTCAGTGTTGGCGCCTCTGATTCATCACCTGCAATGGTGGTTGGACACAGAGAATCTCTTGGTGGGGGTTATGCTAACCCCTCCCCACCCTCAGGTGACTGTGTATACAGATGCATCGATGGAGGGCTGGGGAGCTTGCCTGGAAGAGTCCACGATATCAGGGCTTTGGAATCTGGAACAGTCAAAGGAACATATAAATCTACTGGAGCTAAGAGCAGTAGTCCTGGGCCTGGAACATTTCTTACAGAAAGTTCAGGGCAAGATTGTTCTTATTCGTTCAGACAACTCAACAGTTGTGACTTACATAAACCGCCAGGGCGGAACGAAGTCGCCCAGTCTCTGTATGATGACATGGAGACTGCTTTGTTGGTGTCTGGATCACCAGATTACCTTGAAAGCAGTTCATATTCCGGGAAGGTTAAATCTGCTAGCAGACTCATTGAGCCGAAGGATGAGTGTTTTACCCACGGAATGGCAACTAAATCAATGTGTGGCGGATCGTCTGTTCGACCATTGGGGGAAACCCAACATCGATTTGTTCGCAACGAAGAAGAATGCGAAGATGACGACGTACGTCTCTCCGATTCCGGATCTAAGCGCTTTCGCAACAGATGCGTTAGCTATCAGCTGGGGGAGAATGTATGCATACGCATTCCCTCCAGCAATCCTGATTCCAAAAATTCTTCAGAAAATCAGACAAGAGGAATGCCAAGTGCTTCTGATCGCCCCGGATTGGCCAAGCCGATCATGGTATACGGATCTGCTGGACCTTCTGGTCTGCAATCCGGTTCCTCTGCCTCTGATGGACGATATTATCTTCCAGGGCAAGGCTCTTCACAACAATCCGTCAATGTTCAGATTGACTGCGTGGATGTTGTCAAGGAATCTAGAATTAAGGAGGGCTTTTCTGAGCAAGCAGCCATGTTTATGGCCAAAGCCAGGAGGGGGTCAACCTCCAGAGCATATAATTATAAAATCAACAGATTTGCAGAATGGTGCTCAAAGAGATGTATTGATCCAATGGATTCATCTATTCAGGTAGTAGCTGATTTCCTCTGTCACCTCTATGATGCCTATAGCCTCAAGCCTAACTCTATTGCTGGTTATAAGTCAGCTTTAATGTCAGTTATTCCTTGCTTGGCTAAGAGGGGAAGTGATGAAGTAAATACATTAAATGTATTAATTAAAGGCATGGGCAATCTAAGACCAAGGAATCCACCTGTGATTCCGTCTTGGAGTTTATCGCTAGTGCTTCAAGTACTAGGTGATAAGCCGTTTGAACCACTTAGTTCCATTTCTATGAAACTATTAACACTGAAAACTGTGTTTTTAATTGCTGCGGCCTCGGCTAGGCGTAGGAGTGAAATTCACGCCTTATCAGCCGAGGATGACCGTTTTGTGGTTTCAGGGGAAGGCCTTAAGCTGCTACCTAGGATTAATTTCTTGGCTAAAAATCAGTCGTTGAAATATCCAGGTCAACCTATTGTTTTGCCTGCTTTAACTAGATATGATCCTAATTCTAAAGCATGGTGTCCCGTCCGGGCGCTGCGCCGGTACAAACAACGTACGGCGGAGTGGCGCACCGACCAGTCGGCGTTATGGTTGTCATATATTGAACCCCATGGCAGGGCTTCTAAGGACACCATTTCCAGGTGGATTGTAGAATGCATTCAGTTTTGCCATAAATCCGCCACCGGGAAGCAGGTTGACGTGGCCAAGGCTCACAGTGTCCGCGGCGTAGTGACATCCACTGCCCTATTTAATGGGGTCCCTGTGGACGATATTATGTCGGTGGCTCAGTGGCACTGTGAGTCAAGTTTTACAGACCATTATCTCCGTGACACCTCTAATCCTCTCGCCTTGTCGATTTTGAAAAAATAACTAGGCATATATTTTTGATGGGGTTTCCTCATTGCTTATATATTTCACAATTAATTTATGGAAACAACCACTAATTTGGGACTGCATCGATCTTCACCAATGGGAAGAGGATGTCAGCAGCCATTTTCAACAAGGTCAGTCTTGTGTATGTGTTGTCCATTGTTGATTGTCTTGTCACGTTACCCGTTATTAATATGATGATGGTTTTGTGTATTTATGTGGTTCATTGTTGAGAGTATACGAAAATGAAGTTTTTTCGTCTCTGTCCTGTAGTACATGGCACTTGTACGTAGAGAGCGTATAGGACATGGAGGTCATTCGACTCTTCCTCCCAGGAAGGAGGGGGGGGGAGCGCATATGACATTCGGTCATCTCTCATACATCGGGGGTGTTATCCGATGGTTAGTCAAATCCTGACTGTTTTTTCATACAGTTTCAGAAGTTTAAGTGCCTTAAACGCAGAAAAGCGTATAGGGATGAGCTGGTCTTTTGACCTCGCCTCCCTCCCGCCGAATTCACTGTCGAATTCTGGCAATATCAAAAGTATTAGGGAGGTAAGTATACTCTTGATGTGAAATAAACGAAATCAAGGATTTCTTTTTTCACGAGAGAGTTGATACTTACCTCCCTAGATACGGACCCGGCCTCTCCACCCCACAGAGGCTCGGTCTTCAGGCTCTTTATAGTTGCATGTGTATCAGCCAATAAATTAGTCAGAGGAAGTGCTAGTCTGCGCATGCGCGGTGGTGGGGCTGGCATCCGCCAGACTACGCTCTGACTCCCTGCCCAGTAGGGGCACCTAACTGTTTTAATCTGAGTGTTTATTGAGTGAAAGCCAATATTTAGCAATATCAAAAGTATTAGGGAGGTAAGTATCAACTCTCGTGAAAAAAGAAATCCTTGATTTCGTTTAAATCACTCTGATGTTATAGTCACACTTTAAATATAACAATGTTGTTTTTGTAAATTCGTTTGAAGAAATAAAGCATGGAACTGTTGAAAGTCGCTTAATTTATTTTTTCCTTCTTAATAGCTCACCTGGCCTAAACAGCTTGCCTCTATAGTTAGTTAACCTTAAATCCAGATTCTAGGAATTCAGGTTTAACAGTTTCACATCGATTCCAACACCTGAAAAAAGTAGGCGGAGTTAAGCTAGAAATGGACGGGAATAGCTAGAAATTCCACCCACCTTGAACATAAATATTGTTTTTATTCATGCATCTCTACATGACCAAGTTGTTCAGGATCAGAGCAGCACTCATGAATGTAGATGGATAAAATGTGGCTTGACACCAGACATCAAGAACCGAGCCTGGCATTCCAGTGGTAAATTGTCAAAAATAGTCTTCTCTTTTTCTGCAAATGGACATTTTGTATGAGAAAATTTAAATTTTCTTGAATAAATTTTAGAAAATTATCCATTTCTCTCTGTTTTCCGATCTATGCCAACATTCATAAAGAAATTTAACTTGCACTCGGCCAATTACAATTATATTTGGCAGGAAGCATCCTTAGGGCATAGGGATTCAAGATTGTTCAAATGAAGCCGATGGGCAGTGGCCATCTTGGATTTTGGCCAATTTTAGAAAACGTCTTTCAAAATCTTCTCCGAAACCACTCAGGGAATCGATTCAAACCTCATGAAACCTCATCTAGGGAAAGTCATAAGCCAATTTTGTTCACGAAGACTTGATTGACTCAATGGTTCGGCGGCCATCTTGGATGACATAGTTTTCCCGAAAATGACCAGAACCACTGAAGGGATCAGGCTGAAATTTGGGAGATATGATTAGGGCCTAAGGGCCATTAAAGTTTGTTCAAGGGAAGTTGATCCGTCAAAAAACATGGCCGCCGTGGGCCAATCAAAACGTAGCGTGTTTGGCAGCCATATTGGATTTTTTTATTTGATGGATTTTGAGGCCAAAATTGTTTCTATATATGTTTTTATGTATTCTGAGCTCAAATTTGCCATTTTCGAAACTGTCGGATAAACGGTTTGGTGGCCACCTTGGATTATTTTCCCATCAAAGGCACCCATACTAAAGCAATGGGAACTTTAAAATGTCTTCTCAAGAACTATTAGGCCGATTTCAATTATATTTGGTAGGAAGCATCCTTAGGACATAGGGATCCAAGTTTGTTCAAGTGAAGCCGATCGGCCAATTGGGCTGGCGGCCATCGTGGATTTTGGCCTATTTTTAGAAATGGCTTTAAAAATCATCTCCGAAACCGTTTGAGGGATCGATACATAACTCATGAAATATCATTTAGGGCAGCAGCTGAACCAAGTTTGTTCAAGGTAACTTGATTTGCCAAATGGTTGGGCGGCCATCTTGGATGTCCTGGTTTTTATGAAAGCAACTTCGTCTCCGGAGCCACTGAACGGATTGCGCCGAAATTTGGGAGATATGATATTGATGACTAACAGCCATTAAAGTTTGTTCAAGAGAAGTTGATTCATAAAGAATCATGGCCTCTGTTTTCTTGTTAAAAGTCTGCGCAACTCATTAGAGTTCTAATTATTGTTAATAACCATTCTAGTTGAAACGCCTGTGGTCCAGGTGAGCGATACAGGCCCTTGTGCCTCTTGTTTTAATAAAAAAATTTATTGATCAAATTTGTTCAAAAAATAAAATATTTACATTTTTTAATGTCCATTGGCTGGCCAAGCGAAGAATATTTTTGAAAATTTATCATTGGAATAACTGGCATGGTTATCGAGCCAGTCATTCCAGTTGTAAATTTTCAAAAATAGTCCTCTTGGCCTGCAGACAGACATTCCCCAAGACCACTACAGCGCAAGGCCGACATCGTCATTAAAGGGTTAATCTGTTCTAGGTCTGTGCCATTTCATTCTGGAATACAAGTATAATTTGGCATGATTGATCTGATAAAAAGTATCACATTTTAATCTTAAATGTGCATCTTCGTCTGATCATGAAGGGGAATTCCCCGATGAAATCTGATGATACATTTACAGACCTGTGTTCTCACATTTTACTTTTATAAATAACCAAAGCAGGGAGATGTAGGGAATAGCGAAGTTGTAGGATCACGAAAGGATGCATGAAGATCTGAAGTATATTGGTAATTAGCTGGATCACTGGCTCATTTAACAGGAGGTGTGAATATATAGAATTCAACTCTGAAGCAGAAAGCGAGTCCAGTAACCAGGGGTCTGTTCAGGAGAGCGAATATTTTCCGTTCACCGAACAATTGTTAGGTCACGTGATATGTTCGCCCTCCTGAACGAGCTGTTCGCCGAACGTTGGCGGCGAAAGTTTTGTGGCAAGGCGAACAACTTTATATGTGACTCGCCATGATTTGCCGTGAAAACCAAGATGGCGGCAAAATATACAGCATCATCAATTGAGACACATTGATTGTCAATGTAACCATAAATAATGCATTCCAATGTATTCTTAGCGATCTTAGTATTATGCTAGTCTTCCCCCAATATGTGTATGCTTGTGGATTGTTTCTGAGACCCTGATATTCATTATGACATAATAAATATGACATCATAATGCATCGGATCTGACAAAAAGTTAACCCTCATAACTATCACGTGACGTCGTAAAAGAATGCTCGTCGAAGTTACGCGTGACGACTCATTCAGGAAGACGAATATAGGTCGCGACGAACAGCAAACATAAATAGGCGAACGTTCGCCGAACATTTTCCTCCCTGAACTCACTGCAGGTGACTGAAATTGAGATTAATGCCATACCCAACATACTGGGCAGCACAACCAATCTCAATAGGAACTGTGTGGATGCACCAATGCTTCAAGAAGAGGTGGAGGAGGTCATGTACATTTAGGCAGGTCACCAGCAGCGGATAACATTCCAATTGAGCTTCTGAAGCATTGAGGGCCAAAAATTACTACGGCGCTGATGATAATCTGTCACATGATTTGGAATACAAAGCAGTGGCTAAAAATGTTATCACTCAAATTTACAAAAAAGCTTTCTATTGCCCTGTAAATGCACATTCCTCAAGAGCTGAAGAAAGTTTATTTCCTTAGCCAGTGTCCATCTGCAGGCCAAGAGAAGAGTATTTTTTTAAATTTGCCAGTCATTCCAAAGGCAAATTAAAAAAAATACTCTTCTCTTGGTATGCAAATGACATTCCCCAATGCCACTACTCTTGAGACGATTTTTGGGCCGCTTGACCATTAAATGGTTAAGTTGACATGAGGGTTAAGAATACTCTCACAGATTCAAGAATAGCTGCTTACAAAATATCACTTGGGTTTGTATTTTAGTAAAATTTATTCGTAAGTGCCAAAGTTATGCCATGGATTATATCCTTAGATGTATTAACACCTTTCGCCGACAACTACCAGAAAAAGTATATTTTTTACGATGTAAAGCTTATCAGTATTATGTTGAATATTTGGAAATTAATTTAACTGGAAGCCATTGCTGCCTAAGGAAGCAACATCTTCCAGTCAAATTAGTTTCAGCATATTCAACTGTTTTCCTGTATGGTAGTGTTGAAAATGAGATATGCAGAATTTATTAGTGAGAGGATTAATGAATATTGTCACAGGTCTTGTGATCTAGTAATGGATTTTTATATATTCACCGTTTTCCGTTTATAGTGAATATGATGTTTGGGATCCCGCAGCAAAGATCTTTTACTTAATGTCGATGCCATCTTGGACAAAAGTCATTTTAGCTGCTGTGATATATGTTTTCATGGTGAGTAACAAAACCGTAGCCCTTTCATAGCGAAACCAGCCAAAATCCGCTTCTGCAGTGGTCTTGATGAATATCCATTTGCATGCCAAGTGACGACTGTTTGAACTGAGCCAGTCATTTCAGTGGAAAACTTTCAAATATAATCTTCTATTGGTCAGCAAATGGACATTCAGTAACCAAATATTTGGATTTTCTTGACCAAATTTAGCCACTACAGGTTTAACCACATCACACACTGCCACACTTCACATGTGTTCTTCAAGACAAATAGATCTACCATTCAAGTTCTCTTGAACAAACTTACTTCATCCCTTGAGACCTAGATGAAGTTTCTTCAGTTTCATATCAATCAGCCAAAAGGTTTTTCTAGAGGTTAAAATGTGTTTCTAACAAGGACAAATCTGTCTAATATCCGCGTCATTGATATATCTGTCCAATACCTGAGAATCCCCAGGTGGGAGGTTGTCCTTGGTGTTTTGGAAGAACCCTATCGATTTTTGTGCCAACGGTCAATGTCACGGGTTACCAATCTTGGTTGGGAGGTTGTGCTTGGCGGCATGGGGGACATATTTGAGCAATCTCTGATTGTCATTCTTGTTGTGTGCATGTTCGCAAACTCTTAGACACCCTATGATTGCATCCTAGCTTATTGTGTTTTTGGAGATTAACCTGATACATTTAAAGGTGCATATTCACACTAAAATGCTTGAAACTAAAATCAGGCCGTGATGAGGTCAAAAGTGTCTATTTTGAAAACAATGTTTCTGAAAGCTATTGATGCGTTTTAATATTTGATCCCAGCATTGGCATATGTTTTTCGGACCCTAAGTTCCCCCCCCCCCCCATTGTTTTGAGAAGATCCACAATTTAAGCCTCTCGAAGTATACAAGTTTAATAATATTGTTTTCAAGCATTCTGGTGTGAATATGCACCTTTAAGTGCAATTAACGTTTGAATCATAATATCTCAGGCTCTTAATTTCACCACAATCATGCAGCTCTAAATCAAACTAGTTTCAAAATATTGAACAGAACATGTTTACATTGCAAGTAATTCTTCCTACATCGTGTTTTTGGTTTTAAATTTTGAAGCAATGTTTATCTGTGCTTCACGCTGACTTGTCAATCATTTAGTGTTCTGTCTTGTTTCAGAGTCCAATAATTGGAAGATATGTCTGGAAGACAAGAGGAATGAGGTAGGATTTCTAGCAATGTACGGTCACTTTCTTATAGTCCAGCCAAGCTATGGACAAATCTAGAACCAAATATTGCAATAGAATTATTTTTACTAGCATTACATTCTGAGAAGTCCACTACCAACATACTAAACGTCTACCAAAGTCTGTTGATAGGAATGGTCAGTTGAGGTCACTCCGAGTCATTGCCGCTACATTATTTATTAGCGTAGGCATATAGCATATCAAATGAATGGAGGAGACAGAAAGAATGTCACTGGATACACCAGCTTCACACAATGGAGCCTACAGGCATCAACCTACCGGGATAAAGGACACCCATTCCCTGGACCAACACACCCACCATAGATGAAATGGTTCAGTACGTCGTTATTGCCCTATCAAATGAATGCAGTTACAGTTATCCTAAGGCAATAAGTATGAAATACTTTGGCAAAAAATGCATGAATGACAAACTACTAACCAATCAAACAATCTTAGTCGGCTCATCTGTTTTCACATCAAGAGTATACTTACCTCCCTAATACTTTTGATATTGCTAAATATTGGCTTTCACTCAATAAAACACTCAGATTAAAAACAGTTAGGTGCCCCTACTGGGCAGGTAGTCAGAGGTAGTCCGGCGGATGCCAGCCCCACCACCGCGCATGCGCCGACTACTTCTTCCTCTTTGCTAATTTATTGGCAAGGAGAACACATGTGCTTGTTAGCTATCTGCAAGTTTCACGAGTTTAAACCTTTTTTCACGTCTGTTACGGTCGAATATTGTTGAAAGAGATGTCTGAGAGGACAAATTCGCCAGAGGCGGGGACGGGATCTCTTTATCAGGTGAATTCAATGATATTCTAGCGAGTTTTTTCCCCGGTGTAATGTGTTTCCGGGACTCGCGCTTACCGTGATTAGCGCCTGTTTGAGTTTGTTTTTTCCAACATGGTGCTTTATAAGTCTAATTTCTCTTTGTATTTATGTCCACAGGTATGGATTTGGATTATTAGTGGACATCTCAGCACAGGAGGGTTTGTTTTTCTCCACCACGGTTCCATTTCCTACTAATATTGTTAGGTTATCTAACCAAAAAGTCTATGTTCAGTGAGTTGGAGGCTTAGTATAAAGGTCTTCTCACTTTGCCCTCTTGATCCAATTCCTTCCCCAAGGTGGAGAAAGGTGAAGAGGCGTAGTCTTGGTGGAGTGCTCCAGTGCATCACGGTGGATGGTTTGTCTATACAAGGTGTCAGGTATATGATTAATGATATGAGGTAATATGAATTATTTGAAAAAATAATGACTGATTTTTTACCATTTTTTATCATTCTGTATCTGATGATGTGTAGTCTGAATATCCTTTGGATGATGTTCTAGTTATGAATACAATTCGTCCTTGCACTTGGATGCTTGTTACGGACCGATTAATTTCTGTTAAGGGATTGATGACATCATAATCGGCCTTGCGCTTTATTAACATTTAAAGTTTTGTCCAACGCTGGTTTCTTCTTGATTAGTGATCTTTATGATCCTGTCCCTCTCTTTTAGTTTGGTTTTGAGTTTCTTCTAACCGTAACTAACTTGCTCATTGTCCTCGTCCTTTGTCCTGTTTCAGAGACCTGGTTGCCCGTCCTGTGGTCGATTTCTGAAAGATAGATTTGCGCCACATTTGTGTTTTAGCTGCAGTCCCTGTGGACCGTTGCTAAAATGCGATATATGTAAGCAGTGGGGAGGGGGGGGGGGTGAGCTAATGGCTGACTTTTTATCGTTACAGGCGAGGGAGAAGGTGATGGAAGAAGAGAGGAAGGCGAAGAAGGAGGGTGTTAAGAAGGGTAAGAGGAAGGCCTCATCCGCGGTGGATATGGAGGCCTTCCGGTCCCAAATGTTGGGAGAGATGCAGAGGACAATAAAGGATTTGGTCCCAGAGTTGCTTCGCAGCATGCTGCCTGGGCCAGGTCCTTTGTTGTCCTCAGCATCTGCTTCGGAGCAGGTGATCCCCGCCTCTGAATCCAAGTTCCTTAGGTCCGGTCCGGTGTTCGATGTGGATTCAGAGGTGGCCCAGTTGTTGGGGGCGGTCCATGACCCTGGCAGCAGGCTTGGTGCCGCGCCGAGGGGCCATGGACAACGGTTGTTGCTGGGACCCGCGGTCTGCTCATCAGACCCTGGGTATCCGCGCGCCGCGGGTGTCAAATCCTCCTATGGCACCTTCCCTGGCCAGTCCGGGTTAGCTCTCTTTGCTGACCCGGAGTCTAATCTTTCTGGCCAGGAGGAAGAGGATTACCTGCTAGGGTCGCCGTCTGGGGACGTGGCCATGGAGTACGACGTCGGTGCACCCCTCGCGGGGAATACAGGCGACGTGTTCCATGGTTCTACTCACGCAGGAGTAGAATTCACGGTCCAGAAGGTGACCCTGGGTGGTGCTGATGGCCACGGTTACCGCATACCTCGGCTTGCCGAGAGTATCGCTGGTGCTGGCCAGGGCCGTGGTGGGGCGGTGTCTGCCCCGCGCTCTACCACGGCGCCGGCTCCTGGTCAAGCCAGGGAGTTTAGCATGCCTGTTCTTTCGGGCCCGCATGCTTTCCCTGGCTTGCCAGGGGTATCAGCATATCCGCCGTCGAGTTCAACTGCCTGCGCTCAGGAGGAAGACGAAGGCCCTCGTCTAGTAGAGCGCTCGCAGTTAGCCACGGAGGAGGATTGGTCGGACGCTTGCCAGTGGCTGGTAAGCGTTCGGCCAGATCTGCCCGTGGAGCAGTCAGCAATCCAGCGTGACCATAGGCCGTGGTTAGCTGGTAGGCCGACTGCCACCGCTATGCCATCTCTGCCGCTGGCTGAGCATGTCATGGACATGTTCGAGGCGGCGGAGACGTCCATTAAGACGAATGGGCGTCTCGCGAAGGCCCCTCGCGAGGTGGCTAGACGTTGCCGCATCGTGCCCCTGGATTACCAGCGGTACGGTGTGGTGCCTAAGCCTAGCGTGGATGATCGCGCGGCTTTGGGCGAAGATGCGCGGCCAGGCTCCCGTTCTGACACGGGTGTCCTGTGCTCGAACGCGTTGCGTTCGGCGAATACCGCGCTACGTGATGCGGAGGAGAGTGGGAGAGCTTCGATTGCTGCTCTGTCCCACGTCTCCCAGCTGTTACAGGGGGTGGTAACAGCATCCGCTTCACGTCAGCCAAGCCCGGTAACAGTCCAGAGAGCCATCCAGGATGGTATCAACCTGGCTCTGGACTGTTTGACGCGGGCGGTGACCAGGAGTGTCCGGGCGAGGCGCACGTTTGCCCTTGACAATCTGTGCCCGTCCCAGGACCTGTATAATAGGCTACTGCGAACGCCTATGACAGGTCCTGGTCTCTTTGGAGGTGAGGGATGTAGGCACCTCCAGGAGACGGTGACTCTGGTCAACAACCAGAGGGCGCTGCGTGAGCAGTTTGAGGTGCTCCGGCGGGAGCGCGTTCGCGCAGCACCCCCTGCGTATCGTCCCCTGCAGGCTCGAGGTGGCGCTGGCCAGGTCAGAGGCCAGACACCATCGCAGCGCCGGCCTAGGCCGCGTGCGATTCGGCCAGCAGCGAGGGGGGCGCAGGCTCCCCAGGCACAGCCAGCCAGGCAGCAACCCGCGCACCGTGGTGCACGCGGTGCTGGGCGGGGCGCGCGGGGATCTGGTCGCGGTAATCGGGCCTGATGGGCCGGTTACTGTAGTGGGAACCACTCCGGTGTTTCAGGCCGAGAAGACAGTGCCACTCTCTCACTCCTTATGTCCACCTCTCTCCCTAGGTGGACCGGTGGGCGGCCGGTTGGTCGCCCACTTGACAGAGTGGAAGCGGTTGACTCAGGACCGTTTAGTCTTGCGATGGCTTTCAGTCGGGTATCGTCCCGATTGGATAACAGGCCCGCCATTGAGACTGTCTCTCGTGCCGATCTGGACTCCGATTCCGAGGGATCCAGATCAAAGGTTGTGTATAGAGGAGGAAATAAATTCCCTCATACAAAAGGAAGCCATTCAGCCGGCGCAGAGGTGCCCGGGCTTCTATTCAACCCTGTTCTTAGTAACGAAAAACACCGGAGGGTGGAGGCCGATTCTCAACCTCAAGCCATTGAACAAGTTCATGGAGACGCCCAGTTTCAAGATGGAGACTGTGCGCTCGGTGTTGGCGGGGTTAGAGCAAGGAATGTGGACAGCGTCAATAGATTTGAAGGATGCTTATTTCCACATTCCCATAGAGAGGAGTTTCCGTCGCTTCCTGAGATTTGCATTCCAGGGCAGACAGTGGGAATTCAGGGTATTACCCTTCGGGATTTCCACGGCTCCTCAGGTCTTCACCCGTGTGGTTCTCGCGATCACTGCATACCTCCACAGGAGAAGCATAGCAGTCCACACGTACATAGACGACTGGCTGTTGAAAGCACACACCCGGGAAACGTTATCGGCCAATCTGGAGATTGTTTTGAAAACTCTCACGGACTTGGGCTGGATAGTCAATTTCCAAAAATCAGAGCTAACTCCATCCAAGAAGTTTGTTTACCTGGGCATGTTCTTCGATCTCGAGTCGGGATATGTTTATCCAACTCAGGAGAGGGTTCAAAGACTCATCTCAGTAATACAGTCGGTGTGCGACAGTCGTCATGTCCTGGCACGGGTTTACTTGAGGATGCTGGGGTTGATGGTTTCATTGGAACCAGTCATTCCGCAGGCCGCCTTGCGCAGGCGCCCGATCCAGTTGTTTCTCATGACACAGTGGACCCAGAGTTCAGGTTCGCTGGACTCGAATGTGTCAGTGTTGGCGCCTCTGATTCACCACCTGCAATGGTGGTTGAATACAGAGAATCTCTTGCCAGGGGTTTTGCTAACCCCTCCCCACCCTCAGGTGACTGTGTATACAGATGCATCGATGGAGGGGTGGGGAGCTTGTCTGGAAGAGTCCACAATATCAGGGCTTTGGGATCTGGATCAGTCCAAGGAACATATCAATCTACTAGAGCTAAGAGCAGTAGTCCTGGGCCTGGAACATTTCTTACAGAAAGTTCAGGGCAAGATTGTTCTAATTCGTTCAGACAACTCAACAGTAGTGACTTACATAAACCGCCAGGGCGGAACGAAGTCGCCCAGTCTCTGTATGATGACATGGAAATTGCTTTGTTGGTGCCTAGATCATGGGATCACCTTGAAGGCAGTTCATATTCCGGGAATGCTAAATCTGCTAGCAGTCTCATTGAGCCGAAGGATGAGTGTTTTACCCACGGAATGGCAACTAAATCAATGTGTGGCGGATCGTCTGTTCGACCATTGGGGGAAACCCAACATCGATTTGTTTGCAACGAAGAAGAATGCGAAGATGACGACGTACGTCTCTCCGATTCCAGACCCAAGCGCTTTCGCAACAGATGCGTTAGCTATCAGCTGGGCGGGAATGTATGCATACGCATTCCCTCCAGCAATCCTGATTCCAAAGGTGCTTCAGAAAATCAGGCAGCAGGAGTGCCAAGTGCTTCTGATCGCCCCGGATTGGCCAAGCCGATCGTGGTATACGGATCTGC
Organism: Chaetoderma sp. LZ-2023a; assembly: GCA_034401795.1. Lineage (NCBI taxonomy): Eukaryota > Metazoa > Mollusca > Caudofoveata > Chaetodermatida > Chaetodermatidae > Chaetoderma > Chaetoderma sp. LZ-2023a. Next base: position 172,703,473 of record CM067369.1, on the reverse strand, counting down.
TGGACCTTCTGGTCTGCAATCCGGTTCCTCTGCCTCTGATGGACGATATTATCTTCCAGGGCAAGGCTCTTCACAACAATCCGTCAATGTTCAGATTGACTGCGTGGATGTTGTCAAGGAATCTAGAATTAAGGAGGGCTTTTCTGAGCAAGCAGCCATGTTTATGGCCAAAGCCAGGAGGGGGTCAACCTCCAGAGCATATAATTATAAAATCAACAGATTTGCAGAATGGTGCTCAAAAAGATGTATTGATCCAATGGATTCATCTATTCAGGTAGTAGCTGATTTCCTCTGTCACCTCTATGATGCCTATAGCCTCAAGCCTAACTCTATTGCTGGTTATAAGTCAGCTTTAATGTCAGTTATTCCTTGCTTGGCTAAGAGGGGAAGTGATGAAGTAAGTACATTAAATGTATTAATTAAAGGCATGGGCAATCTAAGACCAAGGAATCCACCGCTGATTCCAGTCTGGAGTTTATCCCTGGTGCTTCAGGTACTAGGAGATAAGCCTTTTGAACCACTTAGTTCCATTTCTATGAAAATGTTAATGCTTAAAACTGTATTTTTAATTGCTGCGGCCTCGGCAAGGCGTAGGAGTGAGATTCACGCCTTATCAGCCGAGGATGACCGTTTTGTGGTTACAGGGGAAGGCCTTAAGCTTCTACCTAGGATTAATTTCTTGGCTAAGAATCAGTCATTGAAATATCCAGGTCAACCTATTTTTTTGCCATCTTTAACTAGATATGATCCTAATTCTAAAGTATGGTGCCCCGTACAGGCGCTGCTCCGGTACAAACAGCGTACTTCGGAGTGGCGTACCGACCAGTCAGCGTTATGGTTGTCATATATTGAACCCCATGGCAGGGCGTCTAAGGACACCATTTCCAGGTGGATTGTAGAATGTATTCAGTTTTGTCACAAATCCGCCACCGGGAGACAGGTTGATGTGGCCAAGGCTCACAGTGTCCGCGGTGTCGTGGCATCCACTGCCCTGTTTAGTGGGGTCCCTGTGGATGACATTATGTCCGTGGCTCAGTGGCACTGTGAGTCAAGTTTTACAGGCCATTGTCTCCGTGACACCTCTAACCCTCTCGCCTTGTCGATTTTAAAACATTAATCGGTTTTTTAATTTTGTGAGGAGTGCTTCCGCATTGCTTATATACTTCGCAATTTAGCGATGGTAACAACCACTTGTCGGGACTGCATCAGGCTTCTCTACTGGGATCATGATGACAGCTTCCAAGTTCAACAAGGTCAGTCTTGTTCATGTGTTGTTCATTGTTACTTGTATTGTCACGTTACCCGTTATTATTAATATGGTGATGGTTTATGTGGGAGGTGGTTCATCATAGAGAGTATACGAAAATGAAGCCTTTTCGTCTCAGTCCTATAGTACTTGGCACTAGTACGTGGAGAGCGTATAGGACATTGAGGTCATCTAGTCTTCCTCCCAGGAGGAGGGGGGGGGGGAGCGCATATGACATTCGGTCATCTCTCATGCATCGGTTGTGTTATCCGATGGTTTGTCAAATCCTGAATGTGTTCTCACACATTTCAGACGTCATAAGTGCCTTAAACGCATGAAAGCGTATAGGGAAGAGCTGGTCTTTTGACCTCGCCTCCCTCCCGCCAGATTCACTTTCGAATTCTGGCAATATCAAAAGTATTAGGGAGGTAAGTATACTCTTGATGACGAAATCTAGGATTTCTTTTTTCACGAGAGAGTTGATACTTACCTCCCTAGATACGGACCCGGCCTCTCCACCCCACAGAGGCTCGGTCTTCAGGCTCTTGGCAGTTGTATGTGTTAGCCAATAAATTAGTCAGAGGAAGTAGTAGTCGGCGCATTCGCGGTGGTGGGGCTGGCATCCGCCGGACTACCTCTGACTACCTGCCCAGTAGGGGCACCTAACTGTTTTTAATCTGAGTGTTTTATTGAGTGAAAGCCAATATTTAGCAATATCAAAAGTATTAGGGAGGTAAGTATCAACTCTCTCGTGAAAAAAGAAATCCTAGATTTCGTTTATTACATGTGCTTTAACTTTAACTTTAAAAATTTGTGAAAGACAATTTAATTTTACTCATTAAAAATGTCAATTTGCAGAATAGGAGTGAACTATTTTTGAAAATTTCCCACTGGAATGACTGGCTCGGTTATCGAGCCATTCATTCCAGTGGTAAAATTTAAAAAATAGTCCTATTCTGCAAATTGACATATATCAAGGCCACCACTGTGGCCATTTTGACCATTTTTGGCTGGCTTGACTATTAAAAGGTTGATATAGCTATCTGTATTATAGATGATTATGCTATTTACAAGCATGTCCATGTTTCCTTTTTAACTGTGGTGACCTAAATATGACTGTTTGGTTTTCCTTTAATGATATTTGGTCACAAGTAATTTTACAAATAGAAACAATGTAAAAGAAAATGAAATTAATCTTTTTGTCTTAGATAAATGTTTGTGTCATCTGCATATTCTGTTTGTCGAGCCTTACATGAAGTATGCATAGCTATCCCAATGCTGCGCTGCATCCCACCCAGCCCCCCCCCCCCCCCATGCTTAAGTGAACTCACCCTCCCACCCAGCTATATAGAAATATATACATGTCATTCTCCATGTGAATAAGTGCACTCATATTTCCCTCTGTAAGTGCACTCCTCTCTCTCTATCTCTCTCTTTCTCTCTCTCTCTCTCTCTCTCTCTCTCTCTCTCTCTCTCTCTCTCTCTCTCTCTCTCTCTCTCTCTCTCTCACTCACTCACTCACTCACTCACTCACTCACTCACTCACTCACTCACTCACTCACTCACTCACTCACTCACTCACTCACTCACTCACTTCTGCCCTCCATCCCACCCGCCCTCTCTCTCTCTCGCTCTCTCTCTCATTCATTCATTCATGTCTTCCCCCATCCCTGTGTATATGTGTGGTCCTGCTTCCATCCACTAATTGCATGCTATATGATGGCCTACGGAGTCTGGATGATCTGTGTGTTGATTCACAAATAGAATAAACTATCTTACTTATCAGTTATCCAATAAATTGTTGCATGATATTGTAATATACTGTGCGTCTTTACCAGGTCTGTCTTTGATTGGTGGACACAACTAGGAAAACTTGAGGTATGATTTCTGTACAGATTTTCTCTCACTCTCCTCCAGACATTGTTAACCCTTTAATAAGTAAATTTGGTGAACAATATTAACCCTTTTAACCCTTTAATGGTCAAGCCGGCCAAAACTGGCCCCTGCAGTGGTTTTGAGGAATGTCCATTTGCAGACCAAGAGAAGACTATTTTTGAGAATTTACCACTGGATTGACTGGCTCGGTTATCGAGCCAGTCATTCCAGTGGTAAATTTCCAAAAATAGTCTTCTCTTGGTCTACAAATGGACATTCAATAAACAAATATTTTGATTTTCCAAATTTACCATAAAAATTTGACTAAAGGACGCAGTTTTTTGGTCAAATTACATGTTCTAGGAAGGGGGTTGCATCCTATAATTGAGAACATTCCTTGAGCACATTTTTGGGTCGAAATTATTCTTTAAAAAGTCAAAGATTATACCACGGAAATTGAACAAAATCCTACCCTAGACAATTTGCGCTGCCTGACAACTATGTTTAATGTATACTCCAAAAACACCAAGCGGAAGTGAAATTATAAAATTGTTGGGGGGGGGGGGGGTGCCTAAATATTGCTTATTCTTTAATAAATATCACTAAATTAATCCAGAATTTGACATAAAATAGCGTCGAGAAAATATATATCTATAAATCACGTGATTCGCCTCCAATCGCAAAAGATCTTTATTCTAATTAGAGCGAGTACTCGGATATAAATATTCTGGACTCGGAAATTGCTATATATCATCATTGCGCAATAGGAACTGAATGTTCCTGTACCCATTTGATAACCAACCCCCGTTAGTGCATAAGATTACACAGCGCCTCCAAATGCAAAAGAGCCATTACATTCTGTCTCTGTCGCGTGATTTCAATATTTTCAAGGAGACATTTTATGCCAAAAATAGATAGATTTTGATGTAATAAACGATCCTTATTGAAGATACATGATATTTAGGGTGTCCTATTTAATTAATTTCTCTTCCACCATGATAATTTTTAGTCATACATTGAACATAGCGCTGATTGATAGTAATTTTTTATATCAATTTTCGATTTTTTAAAGGTACGTTTTTCTAAATTTAACGTCTTATACTTGAATACAAGAGTTTTTGGGTGGATTTTGGTCAAATTTGGAACAGCGTTCTATATTCGATGGCGGCCTTTAGTCGAGAAATCACGGTAGCTAAATCTTATTCACATAAATTTGATTGGTAAATTTTTCCAGTGGTCAGCTCATTTTGTTCGGTTGTGCCAGTGGCTAATAATTATAGGTGAGCGATACAGGCCCCTTAGGTCTCCTGTTTTGAAAATTTATGGAACCATTTAAAATGCTACTCCTTAATAAATGGCCCGATTTCAACAAAGCTTGGGTGGAATGACCCTATAGTGGTAGGCTTCAATATATCAAACGATAATTTTAATTGGTCAATTTCTTTGGAGGCCATCATGGATTTTTCGCAAATTATCCTTTATGTCTATTTAAATGTAAATGGTTCAAATGCTAAGGGTCCAGGTGAGCGTCACAGGCCCTTGGGCCTCTTGTGTTAAACTAGTAAGTGTGACATGCATTTTATTTTTAAATCTCATGGCCAAAATTGATTTAATTGTCAGCCATGGCCTTTAGCAACACCTTTAAAGAGTTTCTGCGAAGTCTCTAAGTACCAATTATCATGAAATTCAAGAGCAAGGGATATAGGTGAACCATGTTTTTCAGGAGAACCTGGTTGGTTGATTTGTGTGGGCACCATCTTGGATGATGTAGAAAAACATTTCTAGAATCATTGAAGGGCAATGAACGGCCAGAATTTGTGAAATATGATTAGGAAATAGTCAATATGGCTTTATCAAGTGGCCTTAATTTGTGAAGGCAAATGGGAATCATCGACCAATCACAATAGAGTGTCTGTTAGTTGATGGTTTTTGACAATGAAAAATGGTGATATAGCTTTTGCTAGCTCGGTGAATTTGAAACTGTTAAGTCAGATAAATCGATCGTGTCGGGGGGGGGGGGGGGGGGAGGAGTTTGGGGTGGTGGAGCCTAATGTAAACATTGTCTGGCAATCTGCAATCACATGTGTAACTAACATACCAGATTTGGTTGAAATCCACCAAATTTGACTTTCTGTCCTCACCTCCACCCTGCTGCCCACCCCTGCCCTGTGTGTGGAGCCTAGTGTAAATATTGTCTAGCAGTCTGCAATCATGTGGGTAACTGTCTTAACAAATTTGATTGGATTCCACCAAGCAGTTTCAGAGGAGATAGCCAGATGGATGGATGAAGGCAATTGCAATATCCCCTTCATTTTTTTTCAAACCGTGTGGGCATAATCAAGCATTTGTTACTTTAGGGATTTTGACAATGAAAATGGTGATATATAATGTTTGGGGCTTGCTGAATACACTTTTTAATCTGATCAGGTCACTGGGTCACTAGTCATCTTGAACTCTGTTGTTTCTGAGCCACATTGCTTGTTTCTGACTTGAAATTTCATGTTTCCTGCCCAAAAAATTGTTTACTTAGATTTTCATGCTTTGTTCACAAATGTTCACATTTCTAGCATACATGTGAGCCATAAAGGCCCTTCGGTCCTCTTGCTCCGTGAGTATCAAAGAAAATCATTAGTCTGGTCTGTAACTTCAATCAATGCATTTTCACCTATGGGCACCAAACCAAAAGGTGACCTGGATACAAAATGTTTAGCACATGTCACAAATAGGTTTGCGAGAGCATCTTCAATCCTGAGATACGAGTGCATCCTAGACTAAGTGTGTGCCATGTATCAATGTAGGTCTGGTTAGGGCGATTCTCAAATATAGATCATGGTGAATCTACTTATCATGGTTCACATCAAATGATAATCATATGTGGGCTTTAATGGCGGAATCCAGTTTTAGTTATGCCCTGCCCATCTTTAGCTAACCTCCACCCACACATCGCTGTGTTGGGATCGATTGATTCCTGAACTGCCTGACTCAATTTCCAGAAAACCACAGCTAAGCTGTTGGAATATGTTGAAACTAATTTGACTGGACGCTGTTGCTGCCTATGACAAAATGTTTCAAAATATTCAACAGCATGTTTATTAAATATTAAACTCATGCAATTCATACAACAATGCTTAGTCCGTCATCAATTAAGCGTCTGTGACGTACTTATCTACGTCATTCATAACATCGTTGATTATGACACCATCCTAGATGTCACATACTTGATTATTAAGTCATATGATTAATAGATAAACTGGAAAGGTCCATTTCACTATACATTCAACCAGTATTTGACAAACTAGAGAGTATGGATGCTACCTAGAATAAACATGACATGGTGTGCATCGTTCATGCATGAACATTAATGCAAAATTGAATTTTGAATGTGTTTTGTTTATTTGTGAACATTAGGACTGGCAGGATGAGGTCATAGCAGCAATGCAGAAGCAGGGGATTGATGTGCTGCTCTCCCCCGGCTTTGCGGCGCCGGCAATGTTTCATGGAACAACATGTGATGCCCCTGGTAAATAGAACATAGACTATCAAACATGTCGATAACATCTGGGTTTTTTTGTGGCCAAATAATGGTGGTTCCTTAAGATGACCAGTCATAAGACCCACCTTAAACCTTTAACACTTTAGCTGACCAAAAACTGCCAACACAAAACAAAATACTCTTCTCTTGGCCTGTAAATCGACATTCCTCAAGCCCACTCCAGAGCCCAGTTTTGCCCGTCTTCGACATGCAAGGGTTAAATTGTTAGTCTGAGAGCAAACACTTTATTATTTTCTGGCCCATGACTGGCTCAGTTAACGAGCCATTTATTCCAGTGGTAAATTTTCAAAAATTGTATTCTTTTGGCCTCTAAATGGACATTCCACAAGACCATAACAGAGGCTGGCTTGACCATTAAAGGGTTAAGAATGTTTACATGTTCCACTGACTATAAAGTTACCTAACCTATAGAAGGGAGAATTTAACCAACATCACTGATAAAAATTGGATATTGAATCATTGTGTATTCAAGTGTCACTAATTTTAACTTATTAAATAAAATATTAACAGTTATACATATCAATAATACTGTATAACCCTTAATATATTGTTAATTAAGTAAAATTAGTATGTCATTAATTAAAATTAATATGTTTACCTCTATCAATGATCTTGATTACGTAGCTTTTAACCGTGCTATTACGTCATGACAAACAAGTTGCCCAAACCCTCTATCATGCCTTTCGTACAACAACTCTGTCTTGAAAAATCAAGAGGAAGGCCTGGTTAGATATCACACGGTCTGGTTGGTAAATATACCACGGTGGAAGAAAGATGGAGACTGCATTTTAATTTATATAGTATAGTATTTTTTTCCAGTATCCAATAAAATTCTTACAATTTAAATTGATATGATGAGATGGTAATATTATAAGAAATAATAAGGAAACTAAAATTAGAATTAGAATGACATATAAATGCATATGCATATCAATAGCAGTACTAGAGATAGAGATTTCCATTGTTATAATATATTGTAATGACTAGTTATATATAAGTTGAAGCCTTATATGATTTGACAGGAATTTTGTTATAATACTCAGGAAATTAAATACCATACTTAGGAAATTTGTGTCGATTTTCAGATTATGAAAATGAGGTAATATGTGTTCATTGTCAGATTATGAAAATGAGGTTACGGTGAATATTAGTGTAACCTAATGTATATTTTAGGCTGAATTGTCGGTGACTAATAACTTACAGTCAGAAACAAAGCAACCGACAATTTAACTAAAAACATACATGATTACAGTATTAATAGATCATTGATTAATCAAAACATTAATTTTGTTTTAAAGTACAACCGATTCCTTATACGTTGGGATCAAAGTAAACATACAATTTCTAAAACAAGCTGTAGTATAATTGTCTTTATATATCTTATAAAGTCATAAAAAGCTATTTAAAATATAATAAGAAGGTTAAGTCCAAGCTAATGGTATCACAAGTCCCCATGTTGTTAATGAAGTCAATGTGGAACTCGCATACAAAACAAGAAATCAGTGGTACACTCGTATGATATTGGCAAAGGTTTTGATACTTTTTTGGACTGATTTCGAGTATGGTTGTCAGGAATCATCCTTAGGGAATAGGGATCCAAGTATGTTCAAACGAAGCCAATCGGTCAATTTGGCCGGTAGCCATCTTGGATTCTGGCCTGTTTTGAGAAATGTCTTCTCCAAAACCGCTTGGGGCATCGATTCAAAACTCATGAAATGATCTAGGGGAAGAATTGAACCAAGTTTGTTCAAGGGAAGTTGATTGGCCAAACAGTTTGGTGGCAATCTTGGATGACCTAGTTTTTGCGAAAATGACCACCAGAACCGCTGAAAGGAACGAGCCGAAATTTGGCAGATATGATTAGGGACTAAGGGCCATTAATGTTTGTTCAAGGGAAGTTGATAAGTAAAAAGCATGGCCGCCATCGACCAATCAAACTGTAGTGTGTTTGATGGCCACATTGGATATTTTTATTTGATGGACTTTAAAAATAGGTTTTATATAGTTTTTTAGGTAGTCTGATTTCAAATTTGAAATTTTCGAAACTCTGATAAACAGTTTGTTGGCCATCTTGGATCTTTTTCCTGCCAAAAACTCCAATACTAAAGCAATATGAAATTTAAAATGTCTTCTCAAGAACCACTGGGACGATTTTAAGTATATTTGACAGGAAGCATCCTTAGGGAATAGGGATACAAATTATTCAAAGGAAGATGATCAGCCAATTTGGCTCGCTGCCATCATGGATTTTGGCCGGTTTTTAGAAACGTCTTTAAAAATCATCTCTGAAACCGCTTAAAGGAGTGATGCAAACCTCATTAAATATGATCTAGAGGAAGAGCTGAAGAAAGTTTGTTCGAGGGAACTTAATTTGCCAGATGGTTTGGCAGCCATCTTGGATAACCTAGTTTTTGCGAAAACTACTCCAGAACCGCTGAACGGATCGGGCCAAAATTTGCCATGTATGAATAGGGGCAAAATGCCAATAAAATTTGTCCATGGAAAGTTGATATGTAAAAAAAACATGTTCGTCATGAATCCATCAAAATATAGCATTTTTGGCGGACATCTTGTATTTTATTCAAATTTCTGAGAAAAACATAAGACTTACTTATTAACCACTGGGCCAATTTTAATAAAACTTAGATAAACTTTCTTCACAGATATTTGATTGGTAAATTTTCAATTGGTCATCTCATTTTGTTCGGTTGTTCCAGTGGCCAATAATTCCTGGTGAGTGATACAGGCCCCTTGAACCTCTTGTTTGTATTGGGTGGCCATCTTGGATTTGGCGAAAAATTTCAAGGAATCATTTAAAACACTACTACCTTCCCAATGACCGGCTTTTAACCAAATTTATGTTGAAGAACTCTGCAGGTACGCTTCAGAGCTTTCATTCAGACCTTTGATTGGCTAATTTTTCCAGTGGCCATCTTGAATTTTCCAAAAAATGGTGGGAAATCAGTTAAGATGCTACTCCTTAACCAATGGGCTGACTTTAATCAAATTTATGTAGAAGAATCCTATGTTGCTAGGCTTTAGAACTTCCATTCAGAATTTTGATTGGTCAATTTTTCCTGTGGCCATCTTGTTTAATGTAAAGAATCATGTATATTTAAATGCAAGTGTTTCAAATGCTAATGGTCCACGTGAGCGTCACAGGCCCTTGGGCCTCTTGTTGTAGTTTGGTCTATAAGAGGCCTTAATAAATATAAGGCTTAGTATATTGTAAATATTTGTGGTCTATTTTATTATCTTCAGGATGCCTGATCTACACAATGATTTATAATGTCCTCAACTTCCCAGCAGGCTCTTTGCCTGTCACAACAGTAACGAAAGAAGATGCTGACAACCTTGAGTCTAAATACATCCCACGTAACCGAGATGAACGGCTCATAAAAGAGGTGATTTTATATCTTCTAAACTATTATGTAGGCTAAGACTATAGATATGCCCCCATATAAATATATTGGGTATATAGCATTGGCTTTTCCTCTGTGTGAGCGTGCGTGCATGCATTCGTTCGTGCGTGTGTATTCGTGCGTTTGTGTGACACTATCTTCATTTCCATTTCAGCAAACTTGGTTGTAAGGTTTCCATAGACGGTACGAAGATGGCCATTGATTTTGTGACCATTAATTAAGTCAAATGTCGATGTCATTGAGGCAATATGACATAATTAAGGGCATTGTGTTGTGTTTCCGGATTCTAGCACAAGTTCTACTGAAGGAATTTTCACTATATTTAGGTGAGAGGTTACCCTATGGGATTTGAAGAACCCTATTGATTTTTGGGTCAAAAGGTCAAAGCCATGGTGACCCAATTAGAAATGCTGCGTTTCCGGATTATAGTTCAAATCCTACTAGAGTTGGGTGGGAAGTTCCCCTTGTGGATCCAAAGAACCATTTTGATTTTGTGGTCAAACACCTTCTAGAGCCGTGTTCTCACTGGAGAGTTAATTGGGGATAATGTCATACCTCAGTATTTCACTACGCTGGTTATGTCTCTAGTGAGAACATGGCCTAAGTTTCCATTGGGTGTTCAAAGAATTAATTTTACCATTGAAAGGTCAATGGCCATGGTGAACGAATTAAGGAAATTCTGTTGCTACGGATGGGGGTATATTAAGTTCTGCAATAGCATATTGTCGTTCTTGGGTCACTAATATTTACATATATTGCCTTTCTTCTCATAGTCGTGTCGTGATGGTCTGGGTCTGCCGGTTAATGTCCAGTGCGCTTCAGTACACTACAAAGAGGAGCTGGTGCTTCGAGTGATGAAGGAAATACAAACGGAAGTACAAAACAAAAAGAAATCTGGAGATCATAGATGGGTACCTGCAGTGATACACAGCACATATAGTTAAGTTATTCATGGCTCCGATTTAATAATATAGACAGTTCCCACCTCTATACTGGTAACCCTTCCAACACTGATATCAAATGCACAATAAAAGGCTCCATTTCTAACTATACCACCTCATTTCAAGCTAAACTCTGTCCACTTGTATGCGTGTTGGGATCAAATTGAAACTGTGAAACCTGAATTTCCAGAATCTAAATTTTAAGATTACAATAGCGGTAAGCTGTTGAATATTTTCTAACTAATTTGACTGGGGTCTGTTGCTACCTATTATTTAAAAATATTCAACTGAATGAATGTGTATTAAATTCTAAATTCATCAAAAACATACAATTCGTACACTTTAGTGACAGCTTTTCAATTTTTGCGACAAAGCTACGTCATTTGGATTGTGACATCAGCTGATGTGATGTATTTGATTATGACATCAGTTTCTTGAGCGACATCGGATCCATCTATTGTTGCACTCGGTAGGGGAAAGACTGGTGTACAGTCGGGGGACAATGTTGCTGAATGTGGTTAATGTCCTAGATGGCAACAGCTTACAGCAATGATTGTTTCCCAAATGAACACCATTTATCAATATGAAAGGCTATGGAATGGTGGAATCCAGCTTTAGTTATAATCCACCCATCTCTCGCTTAGCTCCACCCATGCTCTGCCCAGGTTGGGATCGATCGAACCTTGAACTCCCTTAATCTCAATTTCTAGAAAACTACACAGGTAAGCTGCTGAATATTTTAAAACTAATTTGACTGGGTGCTGTTGCTGCCTATGGCAGCAACAGCGCCTAGTCAAATTTGTTTCCAAATATTCAGCAGACTGATTATTAAGTACTAAAGACATGCAATTCGTACACATGATGGACTATTAAGTGATCATGACGGACTTAGATACGCCATTCATCACATATTTTGATTGTGATGTCAGCTTACCTGTGCCGTTCTTGATTATGACATCATATACTGACAGATTGGATTCCCCTATTACCTAATTCTCAGGTGTGTAAGGGTTACCCTTTTGAACTTATTTTCCTTAAGATTCTAATGTTTGTCATCAGTTCTACGCTCTGGTATGGATTTCTTCTCTTGTGTCAAGAGCCCCTTAAAATGCGCCTTATATTAATTAACCCATTTAATAGGCAATATTTGTAAACAAAAAGGAATTTTTTGCTATGGGAATGTCCATTTGCAGGCCAAGAGAAAACAATTTTGGTAAGTTTATCAATGGAATAAATTTACAAAGAAAAATAGCTGTCTGTTGCCTGGCAAATGCATATTTTTCAAGATCACTGCATTGACTAAGAGGCTGTTTTGTATGTCTTGAACTTTGACAGATCAAGATTAATTTTTTGACAATCGACCACTGGAATGACTGGCTAACCGAGCCAGTCATTCCAGTGGGAGATTGTCAAAAAGGTCTCTTGTCTTGTTAACGGACATTCCCCAAGACCACTGCAGAAGATGTATTGGCAGGCTTGACCATAATAGGCTTAAGTTGACACAAGAGGGGTTAACAGTGGCCAATAAATATTAACCCTTTAACACCCAAACCACCCAAAAACAGCTTCTGCAGTTCTCTTCAAATATGTCCATTTGCAGATCAAAAGACAAGTATTTTTGAAAATTTACCACTGGAATGACTGGCTCAATAATCGAGCCAGTCATTCCAGTGGTAAATTTTCATAGTTTGTCTCTTGATCTGCAAATAGACATTTTCTATGAGAAAATTGAAGTTATTGTATTGGAGTCATATGAATATTAAAATATGGCGAGATCGTGATATAGTCAGAAAGAACTTGACATGTTTCCAAAACACAACACATAAAGCTATTGAATATTTTGGAACTAAATTGACTGGACGCTGTTGCTGTTCCAGTAAAATTAGTTTCAAAATATTCAACAGCATGTTTATTAAATAGTAGCAACATACAACGTGTCGGACTATTAAAAGTTAAAGACGGCCCAAATAGAATCATTTATGACGTAATGATTATGACGTCATCCTACACGCCGCTTAGCTAATTATGATGTTATATGACATCAGATGATAGATGGATACTCTGGAAAGGTGAATTGAATTGGAAAACATCGCTTTCCATGTTTTGGAATCATATTTTCTGTCCACTGTACTGTACCTTCTAACATGATAATCTACAATTTAATCAATGTATATGTACATGTTATTTTCCTCTAACAAATATTCTCTTGATCGCTTGATGTATGATGAGCCATAGTACGCTTCATTGTTAGATCCGTGGTGTGATAAAAATTGCGTAGTTAACCCTTTAAGCCTTTCACCGACAAATCACGGATATCCTTTATGATATAAAACTTAATCTATTGAATATTTTGAAATTAATTTGACTGGCTGGTGGTCTTCCAGTCAAATTAATTTCAAAATATTCAACAGTTTCCCTGTATGGTTGCCTTAAAAATGAGATGTGGGGAATTTATCGGTGAAAGACTAATGGTCAAGCTTGCTTGCAAAGAAAAGTTATTATTGGCTCTGTGAATTTCAATTTGTATGCCAATAGAAGATAATTTTTGATGATTTTCGGTTGAAATGGCTTGCTTGAATAACTAGCCAGCTATGGAAATGAAATATTTTCAAAAAATGTCTACCTTTCACCATGTACAATAATAATGCAACTATCTCAGATTTTTATGAAATTTTGTCCACATTTACACTTTTTCACATTTTCTTGTGTTCCCATATTTGGGCCATAGACATATTTTATTATTGTACTTATTTAGATAAGGTTTCTCTTACAGATGCACTTATAATAGGTAAACTACTTAATCAAATTTTATTTCATGTCTTTGATGAATGACCAAATATTGTGGCACATAGAAATTGGAAGAAAAATCCCCGAATGAACGAAGACCAACTTTGTGTGTCTATCTCCGAAACTATCACATTCAAGAAATTAGTTCTTATGTAGCTTCACTCAGGAAAGACGTTATTGAATAATGCAATGTACACTTGATTGACAGCTCAGATCCATGTGCTTGTCTCTATAATACAATTATATATGCTGTGTTATATTTATCATTCAATATTAGTAAGAAAAGACTGGAGGGGTGGGAAGGAGAGTGTGATTTGTGGTAGTGTTTGGTGTTGGTTCCATGGAAGAATCCAGATTTAGCTATGCCACACCCATCTCTAGCTAAGCTCCACCAACGCTTTGCCCATGTTGCGATCGATCGATCCCCGCACTCTCTGAATGTCAATGTCCAGAAAACTATACAGGTAAGCCTTTGAATATTTTAAAACTAATTTGACTAGGTGATGATGTTGCCTATGGCAGTAACATCACCCAGTCAAAATAATTTCAAGATATTCAACAGAATGTTTATAAAATAGTAAAAAACACAATTTGTACAACTTGACGGACTATTAAGCGTTTATGATGGACTAAATCGCATCATTCATGACACAGTTTATTAGCATGTCAGCCTACTTATTATGTAGTTAATTATGATGTTATATGATTGATGGGTAAACTGGATTCCTCAATTGTAGTCCACGTTACAGCATTATACTGTTGCGTCATTATCGTATTATTTCATTGTCATTCATGGAATTTTGAAACTAACAGTGTTATTATTCAGCTATGTAAATTACCTCATGTACAAACAGACTATTATTCTTTGATATTTTTTTTACAATTTTATTTTGTGTAAAAATAATTATGGAGAATTATGCCTTGACATAACTGGTTTTATTATTAAATTTAAATATTCATTCAATGCTAACAGAGATTGCAGCCCCCGCCCTCTAGTTTTTTGTCACATCTTTAAATGCCATATTTTCGGGATATTTGTATCTAGACTTATTTTTTCCTTCAGATCACGACCAAACCTAGTGTATGATAAGACCCCTTGTTATATTAACCCTTTCACTGATAAATTCCCCGGTTCTCAATCTCAGGGCAAAGAAACAAACAGGAAAGCTGTTGAATATTTTAATGTTAGCGCAATGGCATCCATTCACATTTTACTTTCAAAATACTCATCAGAATATGCCATATATCGTAAAGGATTTACTTTTTCAGAGATTTGTCATTGAAAGGTTTAAAATGTGAGCCAAATTAGATCAGCAAATTCCGAAATATCCATAGATCTGGAATGGACCTTTCCATTTTCAGCTATGCCCCTCCCATCTGTAGCTAAGCTCCACCCACACCTCGCTCATGTTGGGATAGATTGATCTCTGAATTTCCCTGACCATCAACTTCCAGAAAACTATACAGATAAGCTGTTGAATATTTTGGAACTAATTTGACTGGGCGCTGTTGCTGCCTATGGCAGCAACAGCGTCCAGTCAAATTAGTTTCAAAATATTCAACAATATGTTTATTAAATAGTAGAGACATACAATTCGTACAGCGTGTCAGACTATTAAGAGTTAAAGACGGGTCATATAGAATCATTTATGATGTAATGATTATGATGTAATCCTACACGCCGCTTAGCTGATTGGGACATCATTAGTCTAGAAAGGTACATTTTTATATTCCAGATCCAGGTATTTTCAATCACGATCCCAGCCAAAGTTTGAAAATTCTAATCCATAATAACTCTTCCCTGTGTTAAGATTGAACCTTTTAAGCCTTGAATTTATCCAAGAAAATTTAAATTTTCTCATAGAAAATGTCCATTTGTAGACCAAGAGAAGACAATTTCTGAAAATTTACAACTTTAATAACTGGCTAGCTTATCGAGCCAGTCATTCCAGCGGTAAATTAAAAAAAATAGTCTTCATTTGGTCTGCAAATGGACATTTCGCAAGACCACTGCAGAAGCCGACTTTCGCTGATATGAGTGTTAAAGTGTTAAGTCACATTGTATCAGTAGGTTTTAGGTAAAGCTAAACAGACAGACAGACCTTGCGGTGTGGGGCTAATTAATGCTTATTGACACTGCTAAGAACTATAGAAGCAATATTTCACAAGTGAACAAAATTGGTAGATATACACTACGGCTAAAAAATAAGTTAACATGTTTACAAAACAGAAACATGGTAGTTAGAACATTTTTTAACATGATGTAAGAAATGTTCTGTTGAATATTTTGAACATAATCGGTTTGGAAGACATTGCTACATTTGGCAGCAATGGCTTCCAATCCAATTATGTTCAAAATATTCAACAGTGTTTTTATTAAGTTGTTTCTTAGGTGTACTGTAATTAATAGGATTTTAACCTTTTCTTCATAACAGGAGCAAAACAGAAAATATAACAATGAAAGCAATATTAAGTCAAATATTTAAAACCCCACAAACCATATATCATTTTCTTTATGATGTAGTTAATATTAATTGTTTAATTATTGATACATATGACAATCAATTTATCTATTAATACAGATGCAATTACCGTTGTGGTTTTATGGGTGTAAGCATATGCTTTTATAAGCATGCGTGTTTGTGCGTGCATGCACTCATGTGTGAGATGCATTTATGTGTGCGTGCTTGCTCATATGTGTATTTGTGTGGCTGTTACATGTTTTGTTGCATGTGTATGCACATACGAGCATGCGCATATACAAGTGTGCCAGTGTGTGTATGTATGTGTGTCTGTGCGTGTGTAATATACAGTATCATTTTCCTTTATTATACGTATGCCAGCCATCAATAATGCAATCTACTTTTCGTAACAATTACGTTTTTGCTATAATTGTATATTTAACTTTTTTGGTATTTAATCTATAACATGTATGGAGAAAATTGTTTGAATTCTGATCCACATGTCCAAGCTAAGCTCTGCCCACTTGCTTGCATTGCACAGACGTGGCTATGACTATCAATACATAGCACGGAATTTGACAGCAATGAAATTGTTATTAAAATAGATTCGTTTTCCGTACACAAATGAGATAGTTAGTCAATGTTGTAGTGTATGAACAGTGTATCGAAATTTTAGTTGAAGCTTGTTCTCACCGCTTTGGCGAGTGATGTCATTTGATTGTGTCACGAGTTGAAGAGAGGGATCATCCACTATACACGTAAAATGTTGAATACTCTGACGCTAATTTGACTGCAGGCTGTTGTTGCCTATGGCAGCACCAGCTTCCAGTCAAATTAGTTTCAAAATATTCAACAGAATGTTCATTAAATTCTAAATTCATCAAAGACATACAATTTGTACACTTTCATGACAGACTTCAAATTTTATGATGGAGCTACATTCATTTTGATTGTAACATTGGCTATCATGTGACATATTTGATTATGACATCAGATACTTATCTGATAAATCGGATCACACTAACTGTTGTTAGTTGCATAATGACATATGTACTTGATTTTATAGATCAAATCCAGGAGCTGAATTAGTGCTTTACTGGTCACATTTGACAAGAGTAGACAACTCATGGTTACAGAGATTATCGATAATGAACAGAGATGGTGAAAGCGTGAAACAATTTGAGAGAGGCTCTGACCATGGGGTATTCTCTGACCATGGGGTGTTCTCTGACCATGAGGTGTTCTCACCATGAGGTGTTCTCTCACCATGGGGTGTTCTCTCACCATGGGGTGTTCTTATCATTGGTGAGCAGTTCTTTGGAGAGTGAAATTTTGATGCCCTGAAAAGCTATTCACTGTATTCTGTGTAGCAAAGCACATTTATTTTTCACATTATGAAATGAAACAAGATCATTTTTGTGCAACCTCTCCCCTCCATCTTACACCGGACTGGGGAATGAAAATGTATTTTGGAAAAGTTCTGTTCATATCAATGGCTCAGCCAGACATAGTAGAAAGATATTAAAAGATATATTTTGTTCCATTTCGGTGGATTGTAATTCATAAATAAGACAATTATCCTAATTGACACATGTGGCTACTGGAGAATTAACCCTTTAATTGTCAAATTTGGTCAAGAAAATCAAAAGGTGTGTTTATTGAATGTCGATTTGCAGGCCAAGACAAGACTATTTTTGAAGATCTACCACTGGAATGACTGACTCAGTTATTGAAGCAGCTATTCCAGTGGTAAATTTACAAAAATAGTCTTCTAATAATGCTAAAGACTGCTGCAGAGGCCAGTTTTGCAGGCTTTACCATTAAAGGGTTAAGCATCATTGTGATGCCAATGAGTCTTGTGGCAGTGCGGTCATTATAGTTTTAATGATGCCTCTGCATTAGTCAACTGTGATCCCTTATAACGCATGTTACTGGACAGGCACTGGGCAATATGTCCCAGTATTGGCCCAATAACCTGTGTTACAGGGTTTATAGTATAACCAGCTCGAGAGACCATCTGACTTTGGGGTCAAACAATGATGATGATTAAAGAAAATTATATATTTTACTTAGTGAATGACCATTTCTTGGCAAATAGAAGACTGTTTTCGAATACTTTACCCCAGGAATGACTGGCCTGCAAATGGGGCTTTCTCATGAGCACTGCAGAAGCGGTATTGGCCAGGTGTACCATTAAAGAGTTGAAGAGTTACTATCTATAGTTTGCTCATCCATATCCCTTTCATGACCATCTTTGGGGCTTGTGAGACTAGTCTCTATACATAAGTTTGCTTGTATGTATACACCTAGATTATCGATGTATTTTAATTGTGTATATTGTAGATGCTATTTGTTACATGATGTAGTTAAAGATTCTGCCTTAGGCTTAAGCAGCATGGACTCAATCAAATTTTCAAACAAGAGCAACGAGAGAATTCAAACCATATACGTTTCGGTTATGTTCTCATGTTAAAATTTGAGCCAAAATCTGACCCGTTCTTTCTGAGATATCCAGCATTTGATCCGATTCAGGTTTTTTTGTATCCGGATTATGGTCAATGTCTGGGAATCCTCTCACAGTAAGATGCTTTGTTGTATTAATGGACCTTTCTAGCTTTAGCTATGCCCCGCCCATCTTTAGCTAAGCTCCACCCACACTTAGCCATGTTGGGATCGATCAATCCCTGAACTGCCTGATTAACAATTTCCAGAAAATTATACAGCTAAGCTGTTGAATATTTTGAAACTAATTTGACTGGGTGCTGTTGCTGCCTATGGCAACAACAGCACCCAGTCAGATTAGTTTCGAAATATTCAACGGCATCTTTGTTAAATAGTAAAGCATTACAGTTCGTACAACAACGCTTAGTCTGTCATCAATTAAGTGTTCGTGACGAACAGATTGATTATGACATCATTCTACACGTGTGATGTAATATTTTCACATCAAGAGTATACTTACCTCCCTAATACTTTTGATATTGCTAAATATCGGCTTTCACTCAATAAAACACTCAGATTAAAAACAGTTAGGTGCCCCTACTGGGCAGGGAGTCAGAGGTAGTCCGGCGGATGCTCGCCCCACCACCGCGCATGCGCCGACTACTACTTCCTCTTTGCTCATTTATTGGCAAAGGGTTACATGCGGTTTTGTGTTCTTCATACTTTTCTGCGCGTTGCCTTGTTTTTTGCTCACGTTTGACGATTATTTTTTGGTGGAAGCATGTCGGAAAGGGAGGATTCGCCTTTAGAAGGAGCGGGATCGCTTTATCAGGTGAATTCTTTGATATGCTAGCGTGTTTTGTCCCGGTTTAATGTATTTCCGGGACTCGCGCTTACCGTGATTAGCGCCTGATTATGTTGGTTTTTTACAACATGGTGCTTCATATGTCTCATTTCTCTTTGTGTTTTGTCCACAGGTATCGCATAGACGCTTTGATGGACTTCTCGGCACAAGAGGATATGTTTTCTCTCCACCACGGTTCCATTTCCTACTAATACTGTTAGGTTATCTAACCAAAAGATCTATGTTCAGTGAGTTGGAGGCCTGTTATAAAGGTCTTCTCACTTTGCCCTCTTGCTCCAATTCCTTCCCCTGAGGTGGAGAGAATGTAGAGGCGTACTATGGTGGAGTTCTCCGGTTCATCACGTTGGATGGTTTGTCTATACAAGGATCAGGTATCTAATTATTGTAAACAAAAGGGGAGATAATTTCCCTTTTTGCCAATGCTAGAATTGGAAGGAGTTATCTCTGTATATCTGATTGTTGTGTACTCGAAATGCCAATTCAACGGAAATGTTCCGTTTACTTATACAATTCGTTCTTGCTCTTGGTGCTTGTTGCGGATCGATTAATTTGGTCACGAGAGTGATGACGTCATAATCGGCCTTGGCCTTTTTATTAACAATTAACGTTTTGTCCATGGCTGGTTCTTCTTGATTTCTGATCTTGATGATCCTGTCCTCTCTTTTTAGTTGGTTTTGAGTTCGCTAACCTTAACTATCTTGCTCATTGTCCCTGTCCTTTGTCCTGTTTCAGAGACCTGGTTGCCCGTCCTGCGGGAGGTTTCTTAAAAGCCGCTTCGTCCCGCACTTGTGCTTCAGCTGCAGTCCCTGTGGACCGTTGCTGAAGTGCGACGTATGTAAGCTGTGGGGGGGCGAATTAATGTCTGATTTTCTCGCATTGCAGGCAAGGGAGAAGGTAATGGAGGAAGAGAGGAAGAAGAAGGAGAAAGTGTGTAAGAAGGGTAAGAAGAAGGCCTCATCCGCGGTGGATATGGAGGCCTTCAGGTCCGAAATGTTGCAAGAGATGCAGAGGACAATAAAGGATCTGGTCCCAGAGTTGCTTCGTGGCATGCTCCCTGGGCCAGCTCCTTTGTTGTCCTCGGCATCTGCTTACGAGCAGGTGATCCCCGCCTCTGAATCCGGTCTCTTTAGGTCCGGTCCGGTTGTGGATTCAGAGGTGGCCCCTTTGTTGGGGGCAGTCCAAGGCCCTGGCAGCAGGCATGGCGCCGCGCCGAGGGGCCGTGGACAACGGTTGTTGCTGGGACCCGCGGTCTGCTCATCAGACCCCGGGTATCCGCGCGCCGAAGGTGCCAAACCCTCCTATGGCACCTTTCCTGGCCAGTCCGGGTTAGCTCTCTTTGCTGACCCGGAGTCTAATCTTTCTGGCCAGGAAGAAGAGGATCTCCTGCTGGGGTCGCCTTCTGAGGACGTGGCCATGGAATACGACGTCTGTGCACCCCTCGCGGGGAATGCAGGCGACGTGTTCCATGGTTCTACTCACGCAGGAGTAGATTTCACGGTCCAGAGGGTGTCCCCGGGCGGTGCTGTTGACCACGGATACCGCATACCTCGGCTTGCCGATGGTATGGCTGGTGCTGGTCAGACCCGTGGTAGAGCGGTGTTTACCCCGCGCTCTGCCACGGCGCCTGCTCCTGGTCAAGCCGCGGAATTTAGCATGCCTGCTCTCTCGGGCCCGCATGCTTTTCCAGGCTTGCCAGGGGTATCAGCTTACCCGCCGTCGACATCAACTGCGAGTGCTCTGGAGGAAGACGAAGGCCCTCGTCTAGTAGAGCGCTCGCAGTTAGCCACGGAGGAGGATTGGTCGGACGCTTGCCAGTGGCTGGTAAGTGTTCGGCCAGATCTACCCGTGGAGCTGCCGGCTAGCCAGCGTGACCATCGGCCGTGGTTAGCTGGTAGGCCGGCGGCTACCGCTATGCCATCTCTGCCGCTTGCTGAGCATGTCGTGGACATGTTCGAAGCGGCAGAGGCGTCCATTAAGGTGAATGGACGTCTCGCGAAGGCCCCTCGCGAGGTGGCGAAGCGGTGCCGCATCGTGCCCCTGGATTACCAGCGGTACGGTGTGGTGCCGAAGCCGAGCGTTGATGATCGCGCGGCTTTGGGCGAAGATGCGCGGCCGGGCTCCCGTTCTGACACGGGAGTCTTGTGCTCGAACGCGTTGCGTTCGGCAAATGCCGCGCTGCGGGATGCGGAGGAGAGTGGGAGAGCGTCGATTGCCGCTCTGTCCCACGTCTCCCAGCTGCTACAAGGGGTGGTAGCGGCTTCCGCATCACGCCAACCAAGCCCGGTGACAGTCCAGAGAGCCATTCAGGATGGTATCAACCTGGCTTTGGACTGTTTGACGCGGGCGGTAACCAGAAGTGTCCGGGCGAGGCGCACGTTTGCGCTTGACAATCTGTGCCCGTCCCAGGACCTGTATAATAGGCTGCTGCGGACGCCTATGACAGGTCCTGGTCTCTTTGGAGGTGAGGGATGCAGGCACCTCCAGGAGACGGTCACTCTGGTTAATAACCAGAGGGCGCTGCGGGAACAATTTGAGGTGCTCCGGCGGGAGCGTGTTCGCGCGGCACCCCCTGCGTATCGTCCTCTGCAGGCTCGAGGTGGTGCTGGCCAGGTCAGGGGCCAGCCACCGTCGCAACGTAGGCCTAGGCCACGGGCGATTCGGCCAGCAGTGAGGGGGGCGCAGGCTCCCCAGCCGCACCCAGCCAGACAGCCGCCCGCGCACCGTGGTGCGCGCGGCGCTGGGCGGGGCGCGCGGGGATCTGGTCGCGGTAATCGGGCCTGATGGCCTGGTTACCGCGGTGGGAACCACTCCGGTGTTTCAGGCCGAGAGAACAGTGCCACTCTGGCCCTCCTTATGTCCACCTCTATCCCTAGGTGGACCGGTGGGCGGCCGTTTGGCCGCCCGCTTGCCAGAGTGGAAGCGGTTGACTCAGGACCGTTTAGTCTTGCGATGGCTTTCGGTCGGGTATCGTCCCGACTGGGTGACAGGCCCGCCATCGCGACTGTCTCTCGCGCCGATCTGGACTCCCATTCCACGGGATCCGGATCAGAGGTTGTGTATAGAGGAGGAAATAAATTCCCTCATACTAAAAGAAGCCATTCAGCCGGCACAGAGGTGCCCGGGCTTCTATTCAACCCTGTTCTTGGTAACAAAAAACACCGGAGGGTGGAGGCCGATTCTCAACCTCAAGCCGTTGAACAAGTTCATCGAGACACCCAGTTTCAAGATGGAGACTGTGCGCTCGGTGTTGGCGGGGTTAGAGCGAGGGATGTGGACAGCGTCGATAGATTTGAAGGATGCTTATTTCCACATTCCCATAGAGAGGAGTTTCCGTCGCTTCCTGAGATTTGCATTTCAGGGCCGGCGGTGGGAATTCAGGGTGTTACCCTTCGGAATTTCCACGGCTCCTCGGGTCTTCACCCGTGTGGTTCTCGCGATCACTGCATACCTCCGCAGGAGAAGCATAGCAGTCCACACGTACATAGACGACTGGCTGTTGAAAGCACACACCCGGGAATCGTTGTCAGCCAATCTGGAGATTGTTTTGAAAACTCTCTCGGACTTGGGCTGGCTGATCAATTTCCCGAAATCAGAGCTAACTCCATCCCAGAAGTTTGTTTACCTGGGCATGTTCTTCGATCTGGAGACGGGGTATGTGTACCCCACTCAGGAGAGGGTTCAAGTACTCATCTCGGTTATTCAGTCGGTGTGCGACAGTCGTCATGTCCTGGCACGGGTTTACTTGAGAATGCTGGGCTTGATGGTTTCTTTGGAACCAGTCATTCCACAGGCCGCCTTGCGCAGGCGTCCGATCCAGTTGTTTCTCATGACACAGTGGACCCAGAGTTCAGGTTCGCTGGACTCGAACGTGTCAGTGTTGGCGCCTCTGATTCACCACCTGCAATGGTGGTTGAATACAGAGAATCTCTTGCTGGGGGTTTTGCTAACCCCTCCCCACCCTCAGGTGACTGTGTATACAGATGCATCGATGGAGGGGTGGGGAGCTTGTCTGGAAGAGTCCACAGTATCAGGGCTTTGGGATCTGGATCAGTCCAAGGAACATATCAATCTACTAGAGCTAAGAGCAGTAGTCCTGGGCCTGGAACATTTCTTACAGAAAGTTCAGGGCAAGATTGTTCTAATTCGTTCAGACAACTCAACGGTAGTGACTTACATAAACCGCCAGGGCGGAACGAAGTCGCCCAGTCTCTGTATGATGACATGGAAACTGCTTTGTTGGTGCCTGGATCATGGGATCACCTTGAAAGCAGTTCATATTCCGGGGAGGTTAAATCTGCTAGCAGACTCATTGAGCCGAAGGATGAGTGTTTTACCCACGGAATGGCAACTAAATCAATGTGTGGCGGATCGTCTGTTCGACCATTGGGGGAAACCCAACATAGATTTGTTCGCGATGAAGAAGAATGCGAAGATGACGACGTACGTCTCTCCGATTCCAGACCCAAGCGCTTTCGCAACAGATGCGTTAGCTATCAGCTGGGAGGGAATGTATGCATACGCATTCCCCCCAGCAATCCTGATTCCAAAGGTGCTTCAGAAAATCAGGCAGCAGGAGTGCCAAGTGCTTCTGATCGCCCCGGATTGGCCAAGCCGATCGTGGTATACGGATCTGCTGGACCTTCTGGTCTGCAATCCGGTTCCGCTGCCTCTGATGGACAACCTTATCTTCCAGGGCAAGGCCCTTCACGACAATCCGTCAATGTTCCGATTGACTGCGTGGATGTTGTCAAGGAATCTAGAATTAAGGAGGGCTTTTCTGAGCAAGCGGCCATGTTTATGGCCAAAGCCAGGAGGGGGTCAACCTCCAGAGCATATAATTATAAAATCAACAGATTTGCAGAATGGTGCTCAAAAAGATGTATTGATCCAATGGAATCATCTATTCAGGTAGTGGCTGATTTCCTCTGTCACCTATATGATGCCTATAGCCTCAAGCCTAACTCTATTGCTGGTTATAAGTCAGCTTTAATGACTGTTATTCCTTGCTTGGCTAATAGGGGGAGTGATGAAGTAAGTACATTAAATGTATTAATTAAAGGCATGGGCAATCTAAGACCAAGGAATCCTCCACTGATTCCGTCTTGGAGTTTATCACTGGTGCTCCAGGTACTAGGTGATAAGCCTTTTGAACCACTTAGTTCCATTTCTATGAAAATGTTAACTCTTAAAACTGTATTTTTAATTGCTGCGGCCTCGGCAAGGCGTAGGAGTGAAATTCACGCCTTATCAGCCGAGGTTGACCGTTTTGTGGTTACAGGGGAAGGCCTTAAGCTTCTACCTAGGATTAATTTCTTGTCTAAAAATCAGTCATTGAAATATCCAGGTCAACCTATTTTTTTGCCATCTTTAACTAGATATGATCCTAATTCTAAAGTATGGTGCCCCGTACGGGCGCTGCTCCGGTACAAACAGCGTACTTCGGAGTGGCGTACCGACCAGTCAGCGTTATGGTTGTCATATATTGAACCCCATGGTAGGGCGTCTAAGGACACCATTTCTAGGTGGATTGTGGAATGTATTCAATTTTGTCACAAATCCGCCACCGGGCGACAGGTTGACGTGGCCAAGGCTCACAGTGTCCGCGGTGTCGTGACATCCACTGCCCTTTTTAATGGGGTCCCTGTGGATGATATTATGTCAGTGGCTCAGTGGCACTGTGAGTCAAGTTTTACAGACCATTACCTCCGTGACACCTCTAACCCTCTCGCCTTGTCGATTTTGAAACAATAACCGCTTTATGTTTGTGAAGAGTGCCTCCGCATTGCTTATATACTTCGCCATTCAGCGACGGTGACAACCACTTGTCGGGACTGTATCATCCTTCTCTACTGGATTCATGATGACAGCTTCCTAGTACAACAAGGTCAGTCTTGTTCATGTGTTGTTCATTGTTTTGTATTGTCACGTTACCCAGTGTTATTAATATGGTGATGGTTTATGTGGGTTGTGGTTCTTTAGAGAGAGTATACGAAAATGGAGCCTTTTCGTCTCTGTCCTATAGTACTTAGCACTAGTACGAAGAGAGCGTGTAGGACATTGAGGTCATTTAATCTTCCTCCCAAGGGAGGGGGGGGAGCGCATATGACAAATCGGTCATCTCTCAGGCATCGGTTGTGTTATCCGATGGTTTATCAAATCCTGACTGTGTTTTCACACAGTTTCAGACGTCATAAGTGCCTTAAACGCTTGAAAGCGTATAGGGAAGAGCTGGTCTTTTGACCTCGCCTCCCTCCCGCCAGATTCACTTTCGAATTCTGGCAATATCAAAAGTATTAGGGAGGTAAGTATACTCTTGATGTGAAATAAACGAAATCTAGGATTTCTTTTTTCACGAGAGAGTTGATACTTACCTCCCTAGATACTGACCCGGCCTCTCCGCCCCACAGAGGCTCGGTCTTCAGGCTCTTGGTAGTTGCATGTGTTAGCCAATAAATGAGCCAGAGGAAGTAGTAGTCGGCGCATGCGCGGTGGTGGGGCGAGCATCCGCCGGACTACCTCTGACTCCCTGCCCAGTAGGGGCACCTAACTGTTTTTAATCTGAGTGTTTTATTGAGTGAAAGCCGATATTTAGCAATATCAAAAGTATTAGGGAGGTAAGTATCAACTCTCTCGTGAAAAAAGAAATCCTAGATTTCGTTTAGTTTGATGGATAAACTAGAATCCTCAATTGAACCAAATTTGAACCATATCAGATTAGTACATGTCAAGATACAGTTCCGTATACACCAACCCACGCACGCACGCACGCACGCACGTACGCACACACACACAATCTTCTTCCCCTTACAGGGCTGATATAAATATTCAGCATCTTTTGCAAGTGTGATTGTTGTATTGGTGTAAGGTTATTATACTACTAAATCATGCCAGCTAGCCAGAGCAGTGGAGTTTTCACTATATGACGCTGCTGTTATTAATACATTTGTAAAGCAACTGATAGTGATACTGCCATACTTGTGCTACTACTGACTCTCGGGATTTATTATTGTATTTTTATATTCATTATATCTATATAAGAAATCCAATAAATATTCATAGGCATCGCATCATGTTGTTTTGGTTTGCCTGACTGATAATCGACCGTTCCAATTTTAGCTATGCCCTGCCCATCTCTAGCTAAGCTCCACTCACAGTGTTGGGATCAATCGTTCCATGAACTGTCAATTTCTGGAAAACTATACAGGTAAGCCATTGAATATTTTGAAACTAATTTGACTGAGTGCTGTTGCTGCCTACGCCTATGGCCAGTCAAATTAGTTTCAAAATAATCAACAGAATGTTTATTAAATGGTAAAGACATACAATTTGTAGAATGTGTCGGACTATTAAACATTAAAGACGGACTAAATCGAGTTATTCATGCCATAATTAATTATGATGTCATCCTATACGTCACTTAGTTGATTATGACGTCATATGATGGATGGATTAACTGGAAAGATTAAAAGCGAATATTTAACCCTTTCATGGTGAAGCTGGCCAAAACATGCCTCTCTGATGGTCATGAGAAATGTCATTTGCAGGCTAAGCGAAGACTATTTTTTGGAAATTTACCACTGGAATGACTTAAGCCAGTCATTCAAGTGATACAATTTTCAAAAATAGTCCTCTCTTTGCCTACAAATGAACATTCAACAAGCAAATATTTTGATTTTCTTGCCAAATTCATCCATTAAAGAGTTTTGCAACAGATAGAGATATACAGATGTGTATATTTCTAAACTCCATTCTCCTATATTGAGTAAGTCACAGAGCACTACATGTAGTTGGGCGGATAATAGAACAAGTAGGAAATTTGGCTTGTTAATCACAGGTCCAAATAAAGCCAGGGGATCAGAGAAGAGTTATAGGACCTAGCAAAGCTCTAACAAATTGAAAAGACTGAGCTATTCCATTTCCTTTAGACAAAATATGTCAAGCCTGTAGAACAAACCCAACCTTTGGAGCAAAATAAGAACACGTTATCAGCAACCAGAGGGGGGGGGGGGAGGTTTGGGGGTTGGGCACTAGCTGATCTGGCCCCATACTCCCATGAAGAAGCAGATACATGGCTATTTCCACAGATAGGTCGAGGACAACCACATCAGTGTCATTCACTTTTATGAGTGTCTTTCTGCCTCCATGGTCACATACCAGTGAGGCAGAAAGACACTCGTAAAAGTGAATGACACTGATGTGGTTGTCATCACCCTATCTGTGTTGACATTCCTAAGGGAGTTTGTCTCGAGGAAATGTAGACTGGCTTTGGCCAAGGAGCCAATACTCGATGGATCCCCATGTAGTTGCTACAATAGGGTCTGAGAAAGTCAGTGTGATACCGTTCTTTGATGCATTCAGTTGGTGTGATGTGCCAGTCTTCCATGCTAAAGGGAAGCAGTCTGCCTGACCAACATGGAAGGTATGAAATGAGGTCTCTAAGACCTTCACCAAACAGTTACTGATAATGACCTTCAGATCATAGAGGAATTTTAAGTGGTTATGTATGATAGGCCTAGCAAGGCTACCAGTGTCAATGAAGCTGATCTCTTGGACTACCAGCAGAGATCACAATGCAATCCAACCCACCCAGTCAGCACTCAAGGAACATTTACGGTATATGGTTTAGCAGGCAGTAATCTTTTGGGGTCGAGTAATAGTCTGTCAATCAGACACTCAATGCCCTACTCATTAGGGATGAATACAGAAATGAGAGATCTGGCAGGTATACTAGACAAACCTTCCACCAGCCGTGACATATTGCCATGATCTGACCAATTGTCCCCACACAAAGACTACAGCCAGAGATGATAATGCTTCCTCAATAGTCTATTTTAATGGTTACCCATTAATGTTTAACTTTAGAAACGAAGGACGGCAGGGCATTTACAATCATGTTAAATTGTCAAGAGATCGACTTCACTGCTCTACGTGTAACCTCTGTGACAAACTTTAAATTTCATTGCTCCAATGCCATCTCTAAGAAGAATCTCATCCGTGGCACTTTTTGTAGCCAGCGTATTAGATACACTGCTCATAAGCTGCGTAGCCTTAAACAGGAATTGGTTTGACAATGCAAATGGCCTTTTAGATT
Source organism: Chaetoderma sp. LZ-2023a (assembly GCA_034401795.1). Lineage (NCBI taxonomy): Eukaryota > Metazoa > Mollusca > Caudofoveata > Chaetodermatida > Chaetodermatidae > Chaetoderma > Chaetoderma sp. LZ-2023a. The sequence goes on along the minus strand of CM067369.1, from coordinate 172,674,789 downwards.
ACAGCAGAATCGTTAATGCGCATTGGCTATTGAATGTTCACCGTCTGCAATAACTATCTTCGACTACTAGAAGAATCTATTCAAGACATTGTTATTTTGTGTAATTAGAGTAATTGTTCTTGCAAAATTGAGTTCTCTGTGATAAGGTGTTCCAATGATTGATCCACGAAATCACCACATTTTTAGAGATTTCCAACTTTTTTTTAGCAGTACTCGTCAGCAGCTGCATTTGATCAATATAGAGTGGCACAAGTCGAACATAATTGCAAAGACCATGGGCTAAGTAGCACTTCACTTGCTATTCAAGAGCACCAAGATTAAGCGTCACCCACCCTCCCCTCCCCCCCCCCCCTTGCAACTGGGTCATCTCTCCACTGTCTTTGTCAAGTGTGTCATGAGACTTGTCAATGAAGATTGAATATACATCTTTAAAGATATCTGCGATGTCATCTTGTCTGTGAAACCTTTTGCACAGTTGATAGGCCTTCGTGGTCACTCCTTCATGTTGCCTAGCCTCCAACTTGCTAAAGATTATGATAGTGTTGTGGGTGTGTACGCATGCAGATGGGTCAGAAAGACAATAAATGATATAGTATTAGATGTAGTATTGTCACTAAAAACGGGCGGATGAAAGTCTCTATATACACTATTTACAGTTTTTGACACCCTAATCACTTACGCCTGGACAGACATCTAGGCTTTGAACGTGACACAGGTGCGTATGGCGGCAACATTGTATGGTAGGGCATTCCAATCACAGATAGTCATCGGGAAGAACAACATTTTGCGTGCTTCTGTACAAGACAGACTCTTCACAAGTATTCATGTGAGTTTCGAGATCTGCGATTTGGTTTGAGCAGTTTTCCCTCAGTTTTCTTTGCTACTTTGTTATGCGACGTCTTTCATAGTGTACAGAGTTTAGCATCTTGCCATCTTTGTAGAGTTCACCATTTCAGGTGAGTGATCATATGTGGTACACTTGATGTATTGCTTGATCTGTTTGTGACGTATTGGGCAGCTCTTCTCTGGATCATCTCAATCTTGTCGATGTTCCTCTGTGTGAATGGGTCCTATATGGTACTTGCATATTTGATGAGGGAGCGCACAAGGGTCTTTTTCTGACCATCTACATGCATGTAGTATTCAATGCCTGGGTTCTTTTTACCATAATGGATAGCTTTGCATTTGTCTGCATTAAACAGCATTTGCCATGTTAGTGACTACTGAACTACAGCATTCGGCATGCGTCTGCCCTGATCCACATTGACTTTACCATACAGGTTAGTGTCACCGGCAAACATTTTGACTATATTATTTAACCCTTCCGGAAGATCGTTAATTAAGTTGACAAAAAGTATATACCCAGGCACACAACCTTGTAGCATCCATCCATCTTGACTGTACATCCTGTATCTTCACCTGCTGACGTCTGTCACTCAAGAAATCTGTAATCCAGGATAACACATTCTTTCTTATTGCATATGCTGAGAGCTTCTTAATTAGTCTTTCGTGAGGAACAGTATCAAAAGCATTGGCAAAATCACGGTAGATAGGATCCATTGGCTAATTTTCATCACAGCAACTAGTCCAATCTTCCATGACAGGCCTAAAATTGTGATTTGATCATTTCTATCACACCTCAAACAGAGTCATAATTAACTAAGAACACCCAGAATGGAAACCTGTATACAGTGGAATCTGCCAGGGCTCTGTATTGCGACCTGTTTAAAAAATGGCACTGATGTATATTTATATGCAGACGACACAAAGTTGTTTCAGGAAAAATATTCTACACCAGATAGATTAAAAATGCACACATATATATATATATATATATATATATATATATATATATATATATATATATATATATATACACCTGTGCAAAAGTTAAGCACCAGCAAAAACAATAAAACGTAGAAACATGATGGTACAACTAGGCTGCCATACTTTTTGTCCCCGCGTTAGCTGACATAATTCCAAGTACGAAATGCACATGCATGCATGACTTCACGCCGCTTGATGTCCGTGCGTGGCGGGAAACAGCACACGTGTTCAGTTATGTGAAAGTCCAGTTTGAGGTGTAGAACATTACATACAGATTTAGGCAACAAGATTAGGAATTTTGTGTTCATGACCGTGGTTTATTTGTACAGAGAGAATTAGCTCTTGATTGTGAACCGCTATGGCAAGACGAAGGTTAAGTGATCGTGTGAAATGGCAAATCATAGGCATGCATACCACTGGTATGTCATGCAGAGAGATTGGCAGACAGCTGAACATTAACCATACTGTAATCAGTCGTTTGATTGCAAAACATGGGCAAACTAACGAGGTGAAGGACAGGCCTAGATCTGGAAGACCGAAGAAGACTACTGCCCGTGATGATCGAGCCCTAGTACGCCTTGTTAGGAGATCTCCATTCACCTGAGTGCTCAGCCAGCAATGGGAAACGCGCAATAGAGTGTCAATGTCTACCGTCAAAAGGAGACTGTATGCTGCTGGCATGAAAGCTAGGAGACCTGTCAGACGTCCTCTCCTCACTGCACACCACAAAGAGGAGCGTCTGAGGTGGTGCAACGAAAGAAGACACTGGAACATGAGATCCTGGAGACGGGTACACTGGTCCGATGAAAGTCGGTTCCTGCTTCATGCCACAGATGGTCGAACTCGTGTATGGAGGTCCAGACGCACGGCGTACGACCAACGTAACATCATGGAAGAAGTTCCATTTGGTGGAGGTTCCGTTATGATATGGGGATGCATCTCATTTGATTGTAAGCTGGATCTGTTGACTGTACCTGGAACACTAAATGGACAAAGATATCAAGATTCCATACTGGATAGAGTTGTGGTCCCTCATTTTGTAAATCATGCACCTGGAACCCACCCTATATTCATGGATGACAACGCCCGACCACATCGTGCTAGAGCTGTGCATGAATACCTCCGCCAGAATGCCATCGAAACCCTACCATGGCCAGCAAGGAGCCCTGACATGAACCCTATTGAGCATATCTGGGACATTCTGGGAAACATGGTGAGAAGGAGGGATCCTCCTGTGCAGAACCTACAGGAATTAACAGACGCACTCCATCTTGAATGGCAACGAATACCACAATGGCGTATCAGTCGGTTGGTGACCAGCATGAGACGTCGTGTCCAGGCCGTCATCCAGGCACAAGGTGGATATAGCCGGTTTTAATAATGACAGTCTCAAACTCGTGCACAGATGTTAAACTTCGTTTTCAGACACCATTAATGACAATCTAGCCACGTGTGTCAACTGTAGGGCAATAGTTGTCAGTTGTGTCAACGTAACCATATTCAGGCCTCGTTTTCAAGTTCAAACAAAAACATACAGTGTTTCCCCACCATCATAATCAGCATTCCTCTAGTTGCATTATTACCTCTTGCACTAAGATGGATGGGTACATAAATGTTTATGCTATTGCTTTCTTCAAAGCACATGAATATACCCTCGCATGTGCGTAAAAATAGGGTGGTGCTTAACTTTTGCACAGGTGTATATATATATATATAATTATTTTTGTTAGGGGATTGGTAAGATAAGTGACTCTTACAATTCAACACAGAGAAATGTAAATGCATGCGAATTGGTAAATCATCCTTAGACGAGTACAGATACAGATTAGTAAAAGATGGTACACCTATAGAATTCACTAACACTGAAATAGATATTGGTGTTATCATTGATGATAAGTTGACCTTTGAAAAACACATTGTTGATAAAGTTAACAAGGCCAATGTAATCATTAGACATAAAATTGTTCAAAACACTTTATACATCATTGGTAAAACCTCATGTCGAATATGCAAACCAGGCATGGAGTCCTCATTATAGAAAACATATAGACCTTCTGGAAAATGTACAGCGACAGACAACTAAAGTAGTACCAGGCCTATCATACATAAGCTATGAAGCCAGACTTAAAATACTCAATTTACCAACTTTGGCATATCGAAGAAAAAAGGGGATATGATAGAGGCCTACAAAGTCCTAACTAAAAAATATGACCCAGAAATCTGTGAATTTTTTCAGTTAAGAGAAAATCTTATAACTAAGGGTCATAGTCTAAAGTTATACAAACCAAAAGCAAGACTCGATTTCAAAAATTCTCTCAAACATCGAGTTGTAGACTTATGGAATAGCCTACCACAACACGTAGTTGAAGCCCAAACAATATTATCTTTTGAATTTACGCCGAATAAGTTATGGAAGACTCGACCGTTATACTATGACTACCTCGCGGCCGATATATAAAGCCCGATTGGTATCAGACCAACTACTAGAATGGTACACTAACTAATACCCTCAGATGAAATTAAAAAACCCAAACAACCTGTCATAACAGACTGATAGGCCTTCTTACAGGATATAGATTATGATTGATCTGATGACATCATACAGCTGTAACACACACGGTCTTCCTAACCTATGCCAGACTGGCTTTCCGCTAGCAGTTTATTTCTCTATACATTATCATTATCCCATGTGATAGGGGTCGTAGAAAATGTTTGGGGCGTCATAGCAACGGGTTCAGAGTATTCCACACAAACATTCCCTTTAACAATGAGAATGTGGAGAATTATGATGGCACAAAGTCCTCGAAAGAAAATGAGATTTCCTGCTAACCTGTGTGACGAGGAAGAACCCGTGACCTAACAGGTAAATGAGGTGATGCCGAGATTATGGAGGAGGGACCCCGTCAAACAATCTCATGGATGCAAATACGAATGTGATAGCACGAACATAGACACAAAGAGTATACATAGTGAAATCCTTGACAACTAATAGGTTTTTTATATTAATTATGTTATCTCATATTATGACACAGTCACGTAGGACTGTATGTACATTTAGCAATTACCTGTAGTTCCGCATTTCTCAGCGAATTCCGCGAGTCAAGTGTCTTTTTCCTCGTCCCAATCAGCTTTCGTGCGTAATGTCAGGCACATGCATAGGGATGCTGCCGACACATGAGCAAAATTCATCTAAATTTCTGAATTCCACTCTAACACTGTTATTGAACATATTGTTGTTGAACATGATCTTGCTAAATATGTCGTCGTCGTCGTTGATGTTGTTGCGCTTATATATTATTACACTGGCAAATCCCAATAAACTGGAGACTAATTGGTGATGTGCCCCCTTAAGATAACTCAACATAGTGGTTACTTTTCTCGTAAGGAAGCGCGTGGTTCATAGTTCAGTAGATATGGGCACGCCTACTCTCGGCGCGAAGCCACGCCTTGCGCGGTAGGTTAGTGTCTGACACCCAGCGCGCGGAGCTCCCTGCTGAGTCAGCCTGACTACCGCAGACAGTCGACAGTTGGGCCTGGTCAGTGTGGGGTGGTGGGAGGGGGGGGGGGGCCTGGCCGATTAATCCATTGGTCTTGGTGTATACCTAGCATTAATATCACCTAAATTACATAGTACACCGGTACTAGTCGTTGTATATGTAGGACTACTCCTGTATATGTAGGCCTACTCCGAATGAGATTGTCTATACGTTCTAGTTGGTTATCTACAGTCTACATGCTTAAAGTTGCCATAAAGCAATACATTTACATGATCTCCGTGTAATTTGGCAATCAATGCTTCGTTTCAGGAGGCAATATTTAGTCGCATTAACTGGCAACACTTTATTTAGAATCGATTGTCTCGTTCCACGAATAGTTCAATCGAGATAATGATTTAACATTCATTTACTATTTGTTACTTATGGACACTTTCCTCCTGATTGACAATGGAATGAACAGAATGTTCGAGCATATCTGACACTGAGTCTCGATTCCGTATATCATATAGGCCGAACTAATTTTACATTCACTGGTTAGCTATAAAACAGAACGCTCGTTGATTATTCTGAGAAAAAAAATTGTATTATCAGCAGGAGTTATCAACAGGGGTGCCGGAAGCGCGGGGCAGCTGCCCTCGTTGCCCTTTGGGTAGGAGGGGGGCAGCGGGGGCAGCTGTGCCCTTTACCCATTTCTCTGCGAAAAATGAATAAACTTTACTCTAGAACTTCAAACAAGGTGTTTTTTTTAATATTCAGAGCAGACTGAGCAGGTGTATGACATTAACACAAGCCCATAAAGTAATATATATATATATGGGAGTGCTTCTAGGCCGAATCAAATCATCAATGCAAACGCATATGTCAGCACGCCCTTTTGTGGAACCGGCCCCTGCCCCTAAAATTTGCTTCCGGCGCCCCTGACTATCAGCTTATTACATTGACAACAATTTGATGGAAAGTTGTTGCTGCTATAGTAAACTTGTTATAAATATATGTGTTGTCACTTGTACCATAAAATGGAAATATACAACTAGTATTGAACTATAGGCACTAATTATTATGCGCTCACAGTTGAAGCCAGTAGACGAAGGAATACCAATTAACGTTACAAGAATGGCTTTATACGAACAATTGCGACCTGGCGAAGACATTAGAAGCTAAAATAATGGTGCCTGCAAATGGCTATGTAAAATGTGGGCTATACTCATAGTTAGTTAAAGTGTCCATAAAGTAACAAATAGTCCTAAGTTTAGCTTAGATATGTTACTTTAAAGGTAGTCTCGATTTCCAGATCTGTCAACAATTAACATAGGCTACCATATAGAAACCCCGTTAATTTATTGCTTCAATATAACTTTAAACTTATTAACGCCTTTCATTCTGACACTGCAGTCGGCTTTCTTTTTAACCCTAACCCTCGAATTTATTCAAGAAAATATCAATTTTTTCATAGAAAATGTCCATTTACAGACCAAAAGAAGACAGTTTTTGAAAAGTTACCACTGGAATGACTGGCTCGGATGTCGAGCCAGTCATTCCAGTGGTAACTTTTCAAAAATTGTCTTCTTTTGCTCTGCAAATGGGCATTTCTCAAGACCACTGTAGAAGCCGTTTTTGGCTGATATGAGTGTTAGATGGTTAGGGGAGCTAAATATGATAAATATTTGAAAATCAATGTGCTTTAGGGCAGCAACACTTTCCAGCCAAACCGTTCTTCAATTAATGAATAATGTATATTGTGGAGTATATACAAGCATACATAGCTTCATGACATAAGCCTGCACGTAGGCCTACAACTTGTTCACTCAATACAATATTTTATAATCAGCAGGCCTACATACATGTAAATATATAGAAAACCGATCCGGATTAAGTTGACATTGTTTTCTAAGCGTAGGCCTACTCCTCAAGACAGATAGCATTGCAGGTCGAACTAGTGGTACCGTATATGACAGTAAGCTGATCAGAAAAGCAGGTTAGGTGAATTTCTCTTCTATACTCTGTAATTATTTATAGGCTAAGTTGACGTGCTAAATTACCATGTTTGTCTCCACTATAACGACGGTCATAAGCTACATACGACAACGCGCACGCGTATGCACATGCACGCGCCGTACATATGCATGCATGCGCTCGTTGTCGTATGCATGCTGAAGCAATACAATAGATTTTGTTTAGTAACCTATATAGTATATATATATAGTAAGCCAACCGATTATTAATCTGTCTAACACAAGTGGCTTAGTACGCGTAGGCTAGGTCAATCACCAAATGGACGTCATTATCATATATTGATAGGCCTACTTGCCCCCTTTTCCGTGTACAGTAGCCAATATGCTATGCCTGGTTGAATTCGGCCTATTTAATTTACATTGTAAAAGTGTACAAATTAATAGCTTGAAATAGTTATTAAAATTATTGAATTGTTTTAGTTTGCCCTATGTCTAATAGGTAGGCACTGTTTGATTGTTGTCTAAAATAATATTATGATTTCACAGAATGAAGGATAGGTAACCGAATACGCATCGTTCCCAACTGCCTAAGTAACTGATTGTCAAGATGCCGGTGCTATCAAAAGTAGAGGCTGTCCGTGATGCAATGGCTCATAACACACAGGTATGGTCAGGAATAGTCAGGTGATCGTTATAGACGCGCATTCTTGATTTGATGAGAGAGTTATTCGTGACATCGCATGATGGTGGGCGTGGCATATTTGTCCATATATGGAGCGTGGCTAATATGGGCGTAACATTTTATTCGCCTACATCCAGGCTCCAGCCTCTAATCTATACGCCCAGACCATATCTAGTCTGCCTTTCCCCCCCAGTCTATTACGACTTCGTGGCTAACTGCCCCAGTTTTTGTCTCGCCTGCGAAGCAGGATCGAGATATAGGTATCACTTTTCCGGCGACGGCGGCGTAAACTTTTAAGTTAAGTTTATATCTCAGCAATGCCTGATCCAATTGGAACCAAACTTGGGCGCATGGTAATATACATCAAAAGGAAGCAGCCCACCGATGAAAAGGCCATGAGGTCAAGGTTACAGGGGTCAAAGGTTAAATTATAATCTTTGTTAATATTTTACGTTAAGTTTTTGCGTTAAACAAAAGTTATTGCCTTATATCTCAACAATGCCTTATCCAATTGGAACCAAACATGGGTACATGGTGATTTACATTTAACGGAAGCAGCATGCTGATGCAGACATCATGAGGTCAAGGTTTTTGGGGGTCAAAGGTGACGGTGTAATCTTTGTTAATATTTTACGTTAAGTTTTTGCATTAAACAAAAGTTATTGCCTTATATCTCAGCAATGCCTGATTCAATTGGTACCAAACTTGGATACATGGTGATATACATTGAATGGAAGCAGCCCACTGATAAAGCGGTCATGATGTCAAGGTTATGAGGCCAAAGGTCACAGTATAATCTTTGTTAATATTTTACGTTAAGTTTTTGCGCTAAACAAAAGTTATTGTCTTATATCTCAGCAATGCCTGATCCAATTGGATACATGGTTACCTATAATGATAGGATGCAACATGATGATGTAGGGGTCAGAAGGTCAAAGGTCAATATCACTGTGACCTTGATACAGAACTCTGCTTTTTCAACATAAAGTTTTTTGCGCTTAGCAAAACCTCTCAGCTTTTATTTCAGGATTGGTTAAGGCTATTGTAAGTAAACGTGGATACATGGTTACCTATAATGATAGGATGCAGCAGGATGATATTTGGATCACAAAGTCAAAGGTCAAGGTCACTGTGACCTTGATATAGAACTCTGTGCTATTTCAACATTAAGTTTTTGCGTTTAGAAAAACTTCTCAGCTTATATTTCAGGACTGGTTAAGCCTATTGCAACTACACTTGGATACATGGTTACCTATAATGATTGGAAGCAGTGTGATGATGTTGGCGTCACAAGGTCAAAGGTCAAGGTCAATGTGACATTGATACAGAACTCTGTTATTTCAACATTAAGTTTTTGAATTTAGCAAAGCTTTTCAGCTTATATTGCAAGATTGGTTAAGACTATTGGATACATGGTTACCTATAATGTTAGGAAGCAGCATAATGATGTTGGTGTCAGAAGATCAAAGATCAATATCACTGTGACTTTGATACATAACTCTGCTTTTTCAACATTAAGTTTTTGCATTTAGCAAAACGTCTCGGCTTATATTTCAGTATTGGTTAAGCCTATTGCATCTAAACTTGGATACACGGTTACCTATGATGATAGGATGCAACATGATGATGTTGGGATCACAAGGTCAAAGGTCAAGGTCACTGTGACCTTGATATAGAACTCTGCTATTTCAACATTAAGTTTTTGCGTTTAGCAAAACCTTTCCGCTTAAATTTCAGCATTGGTTAATGCTATTACAATTTGGAAACCTGGTTACCTATAATGTTAGGAAGCAGCATGATAACATTGAGGGCAGAAGGTCAAAGGTCAAGGTAACTGTGACAAGCAGGGGACAGGCGAGACATTTAATTCCGCAGAATTCTTGTTTTAAACTGGTACCGCTAGTCCGGTACCCATTTATCCACCTGGGTAGAGAAAGACAATGAGTCATGAGTGAATGAATACCTGTTTTCTAACTGCAAAGACCATGCAAATGACTCTCCTATCAGTTAGGACTTGGAATGAGAATGGGAAACAGAAAGCAGACGAAGAAGAAAAGAAGAAGAAGAAGAAGAAGAAGAGGACGAGGAGGAGGAGGGGAGGAGGAAGAAGAAGAAAGAAAAAGAAGAAACAGAATAAGACTAAAATAAGAAATCCACACCTACTACGTGCCCTAGTAACTAGACAATGTTAGACAAAAATTACAGCCGCCTTTCATTTTCCCATCGCCTTTAAATGTCCGCGGACGACCACAAATGGCTTTAATTATACCCATAAATAGACAGCACACGTAGCAACTTTCGGCGGCATCCTGTTCAAATGTTCTTTTCTAAGATTTATAACTTCTTCTTATCAAAACTGTGGCCTCCAGTTACCAACAGCTTGACCATTCGAGCATGACTAATGACTGTATTCATAATACGATTAAATTTAAATTTGAAACGCAATGATATGATTTGAGTCCTAGTCTTTTACCATTGGAGGCGATAAGAATAGTACTAATAGTGATGGTTTGTTTTAGAGGCAAAGGTGAATCAATCACTATTTTGTGACAGTATTTGCGATCAGACGCTGCTAATCTCCTGCTCACCCATTCAAAAGGGAATTAACTCCGTGGGACACACAATAATAACTGTTCCTAATCAATGTATTGTCAACACTTTAGGTACAGATAATAACGGCAATCAGTACTGTGGTAGTAAGCAGCATCCTGTTTAAACGTGTCTATAAAGTATGGCGAATATCACAAACAAAGGCGATAATCAGACAGGAACAAAGAAGATGCAAGGGAAAGCTGGATAGATTGAAAGAAACACTCAATTCAAATGGAGTAAGTATAAAGCATGTTAGACATTAATACGACCGCATTTCATCATGATTATACACTGTATTTAGTAAATAAAGAATAAAACTGAATACCAAGTCAGTTATCATTATAAGCTGAAAGCTGGTATGAGTCACATGGCTCCTCACGTATTTCGAGGAAATGTGGGGAGTATGCCCGCCTGCCTGCCTGCCTGCCTGCCTGCCTCCCTGCCTGCCTCCTTGCCTATCTGTCTGTCTGTCTGTCTGTCTGTCTGTCTGTCTGCCTGCCTGCCTGCCTGCCTGCCTGCCTGCCTGCCTGCCTGCCTGCCTGCCTGCCTGCCTGTCTGTCTGTCTGTCTGTCTGTCTGTCTGTCTGTCTGTCTGTATGTATGTATGTATGTCTGTCTGTCATGATGCCTGTCTGTCTGTCATGATGCCTGTCTGTCTGTCATGATGCCTGTCTGTCTGTCATGCTGCCTGCCTGCCTGCCTGCCTGCCTGCCTGCCTGCCTGCATGCATGCATGCATGCCTGCTTGCTTTCCTGCCTGCATGCCTGCCTGCCTGCCTGCCTGCCTGCCTGCCTGCCTGCCTGCCTGTCTGCATGCCTGCCTGCCTGCCTGCATGCCTGCCTGCCTGCCTGCCTGCCTGCCTGCCTACCTGCCTGCCTGACACCTGCCTGGAAATTGATTGTAATGCAATTCCTCGGAAACCGTTGGATGGCACTCAACCAAATTTTACATGTGAGTTGCCCATTTGATTGCAGACTGCAAGAGGACATTTAGATTTGGATCCACAACGAGGGGACTGGGAGGGATCAAAAGGTCAAGGCGGTGAACATGTCGAAATTGATTGTAACACAACTCTTCCAAAACCGTTGGTCCGAATTCAACCAAATTTAGTATACCCGTTACCCATATGAGTGTGGAGTAAAAGAGGACATTTCGATTTGGCTCCGTCACTAGTAGGGTGTGTGGTGCGGGGAGGAGTTAAATGGTCAAAGCAATGCACATGTGAAATTGATTGTAATGTAACTGCTCCAAAACCATTGGACAGAAATCGACCAATTTGGTATGCCCGTTACCCATATGATTGTCGAGTACACGGGGATATTTATATTTAGCCTGGCGTTAGGGGGTCGGGGTGGGTTGATGGGGTGGGAGCGGGGTGTGTGTCAAAATATCAAAGCGACGAACATGGGGGACATTAATTGTAATGCAACTCCTCCGAAACTGTCAGACAGAAGTCAACCAAATTTGATATGTAAGTTACCAATATGATCGCAGAGTGCAAGAGGCTATGCACCTTTGGCCCCACCACTAGGGGGTGGAACGGGGATGGATCAAATGGTCAACGCGGTGAACATGTGGAAATTGATTCTAGTGCAACTTCTCCAAAAGCGTTTGACAGAATTCAACCAAATTTGGTATGTCCGTTCCCAATACAATTATGGAGTCCAAGCGCATATTTAAATTTGGCTCCACCCCGGCGAGATGGAGGTCTCAAAATGTAAAAGCGGTGGACATGGGGAAAGTGTCTCTACCGAAACCATTTGACGGAATTAAACCAAATCTGGTATGTAAGTTACCCATATGATTGCGGAGTGCAAAACGTCACGTACATATGGCAATACCCCAGGGGTGGTGAAGCAGTCAAAGCAATAAACATGCGGACATTGATTATAATGTACCTCATCCAAAACTGTTGGATGGAGTTCAACAAAATTCGACATGTGAGTTATAATTGTGGACTGAATGAGGTCAGTTAGATTTTGCTCTTCAACCAGAGTGCGGGCCGAAGAGATCAAAAGGTCAAAGCAGTGAACATGTGGAAACTGATTGTAACACAACTCCAAAACCATTGGATAGAATTGAGCTAATTTGTTATGCGAGTTACCCATGTGATTTTGGAGTGGAAGAGGGTATCTACAACTGGCTCTGCCCCTGGGAGCGCAAGGAAGGGGGTTAAAAGGGTAAAGCGGTAATCGTGCGAAAAACGATTGTAATGCAACTCCTCTGAAACCATTGGACAGAATTCACCCGAATCTGGCATGCGAGTTACCCATATGATTGTTAAGCGCAAGAGGATATTTACATTTGTGTCCACCCTCCAGGATGAACCACATATCTTCTAGGTATGGTTCTCCATACCCAGGATCTGGCCAAAGTGATGTCAGCGATAATTTGTTGTAGCGCATACATGCATCCAAATGTACCCCCTCGCTTGCTCGCTCTATCTGATCTTACCGATCAGTCAGAGATGTCTTCAAGGAGCAGAGGCTTCATGCTCTATGCCTGTGCCAATAGGTATTATGTGGTCGTGGGCAACAAAAGATACTGGCTGATATCATCATTTCCAGAGGATGTCTATTTAAAATATTGCTTCTGGTTTATTACTGTTTGCTCTGTAAATGACAGCTTAAACTATAAGCTAGCGTAGGAAGGACCCTGCTTACACAGTGATGATTTCTTTTTTCCAATTCTTATCCATCAAACTTCTTTCAGGTAACCATTGCTGCAATTCCATCTTCCTTGAGCTTAACGTAGAAAAAGCAAGGTCTGCTAATAGGGTTGTATATATGCCTAATCCTAACTGTTCTAAAATACAAGGAGATGCCAGCGTTGAGCATGTAAAATAGAAATCGAGAATCGTATATAGGTCTGACATCAATTCAGTCAATTTACGTTATTTAGAAACGGTCCTAATAAAATTGAATGTGTTCCAATTCATGATTTGCTTTAGACCCTAGCGAGATGATTGATGATCGAAACCTGGACGTTTGAGTTGATACGATCAGGTGTATATAAATCAATTCTCAAAGGCTCCTTCTTTAAGTTCCGGCCTGGTTAAGTTCCTATCCTAAATCTGTTCCAGCTCTCACTCTGTCGCTAGAGAAGGTTGATTGTTCACCAAATCGGCACGTAGTTTAGCAGGCATTGACAGCTGATCTTTCACTGCTTGTTGCTATTTTATACACGGTCACTAATAATTCTGGATGCATGGCTGCACGTACCTAATATAGGTGTAGTGGATGCTGCAAAAGCTTATTCGTCACAAGCTCCAAAAAACTGAGCTATTCTATCATGTCAACTTCATTCTCCAAGATGTGTGCATGTCGCCTCTGGCTTGTGAATCGAGGCCATTAACAGCAATCTTTAATGACATTATGTAATGGTATTTCAATCCAACTCAACACATGCAGAAAATCTACAAGTCTACCGTCCAGAACAAGTCCAGCTATTGGCCTACACCATGCCAGTTACAACTCCATATAAGCATAGATCTCGCCATTCCGGCACTTACAACTGACAGCAAGTTATTTCTCTTCTACAGCTCATTCTTTAGCGATAACCACCTCTCCTACGCGATTTTCAGCTCCATCTCCATATACCCTGGCAATATCAGCCAGCCCTACTCTATTTACAGTTCTGGCTATCTCAACCGCTCTATCACTTTCACCAGCCATCACTTCTCCCAAATGATGTCTTTATCAGCACATCCCTCCGTCTACCAATTATATTCAATCATATGACTAATCTAATTCCTAAACTTTCATATGACATCAAACTTTGCTCTGAGCATGATGGGGCTATGCTTGTTTCAGTGGTGCTCGGACCGGGCTACTGTCAGTTAAAGTTACTGTTGTAAATATCTTCCGAGGATATCCTTTGTGGATTCACTTCAAAGTTCTATCATACGTGTCGAAGACGACTCTCCTCCTGACAGAACTCCTAAAATTTATTTCGTCTAAAGTATAGCACTATGGTTTGGAAGCCTTTCGTTTTCTGAAAGTCCCATCAACTTATTTGAGGCCAACAGTCTCTATGGTCTGGTTCACCAAATGATTTAGTAGCCAGAGAATGAGCACCCATGGAGCAGTGTCGGAAATCTCTGTCAATCTGATAATTGTCCTGGGTTTGCTAGATGAAGCCAGTGAAGCATTTTAACATCCCATCCCATTTGTCACAGACTCACAGCTATCGTGGTTACTGAAGATATTGCCACTTCTCTAACATTCCCTCTTTGATCAATCTCCCCAATTTTGTAGGCAACCTCCCTTTACATATCTACATAAATCTATTAAGAAAATAGTATTGCTTCTTAGGAGGATGAGGCAGAGAACGGTTGGTTTCCACCAATTTGTTAGTAGGATGCAGAGAAGGATTGGGTTCCATTTTAGTTAGTATGAACTATGTTTTAAAAGTATCATTTGGCTCAGCCATACGTGAGGCGGTTACCTAACTACTTTTCAACACACAAATTACAGTAAATTTAGTGTGGGGCCCAAGGAGCTATCAGTAACTGCATATGAATCAATATCCAGTGGACATCAAAGATGTCACTACAGGGGGGTGGGGGGGGGGGGGTGTTAGTTCCATCATAAATTACGTTTCAATTCTCAATAGTGTTTCGCTTCTGGGTAATCATTGCATCAAATCCTAGAACCAAGACATGAATACTCGAATATCCAGGTTATTTATCATTAGAATATCGTTGCCTACGCTTAAGCCCCTGCACCGTCCTTAATTCTTATAAACAACTAAATTTCACGCTTCATCAGAACTACGTAACATTATCTCTCATCCCAGACAATTAATTATACATATTTTTTGTCCCGTCCATCCATCGTAATCTGAGTGGTTCGTTACTATCAGCTAGAAATATTTGATTGAGGTCAATATTCGCGCCCTGTATATGGGGCCATTTGCCACGTGAGCACAACTTTCGCCTCGGGCAAGGACGGTGGAAACAGACTTATGTTTGAACCCACAGCCACCTTTAGGGTGTGGAACCACGTGTCTTCCAGCGACATTCCTCCATATCCACATTCTCACTGGAGGGATGTCGATGATAGTCGGTTATAAAATATTCAGAGCTCAATAAATTACTCCTCCTTCCAGACACGTTGCACATGAGCTATAACTGTACTAATGGGTACTTTGGAGACTGGCCACGGAATATATCTTTCACACTCATTATATACTCTGGCTGCTCTGAGTCCAAACAGGATATATCGAAGTTGCTGTCTATTCACAGTATTACACTTGAACTACTAATGTTTGGCCTGTAATGTTTTGTGTAAGTTTTAATCAGAGACGACATTTCCTCCACATTCTTATTTCTCTTGTATCGGCTAGTTCTCCTTAACTATCCTTGCTGCATTTTGCTCTTCTTTGAGCTTAGTTCAGATAGCAGAAACTCTCCTAAATGGGCTGTATATATACCGAAATCTAACTTTCGTCTAAGTATCCGGATATACATGGGTGGTGTATGTATACTAATGACAGAATCAGATGTATATCTAGCGCCACTACAATCGATTCACAGTCCATGCATATCCTAACCTAATCAAGTTCCTTCGCATCCCTTATTTGTGTACTTAGTGTTCCCATGATGGGCAAAAAGCTGAAAGTTTGAGTTAAAGGTTAAGGTCTGATGTACACTAGTGTTCAAAAGTGTGGCATCACTAAGAAATTTTTAAGTCCCATAAACAAATTGATAATTTTATTTATCAGGGTATCATAAAATTAATATAAAATGTAGTCAATACATCAACAAAGCATCATTATTAACATTTCTGTTTAAAATAACAGTTCTATGCTTCAAATTTTCGCTTCTTCAAAAAATCCCCCATGTGCAGAAATGACAGCTTTGCATATCATAGGCATTCTAGCAGTCAGTTTTTCTAGATAATCAGGTGCAATTTCGTGCCAGGCTTCTTGTAACACTTCCCAAAGTTGTGTCTGACTTGTAGGAGACTTTGCACGGACCATGCGATCAAGCTGTTCCCAGAGACGCTCAATGGGGTTTAGGTCAGGTGATTGAGCTGTACTCCTGCTGCCTGCTTCTTCTGCAAATAGCTTTTACACAGCTTTGAAGTGTGCTTTGGGTCATTGTCCTGCTGTATGACGAAATTGGCACCAATCAAGTGTTGTCCACAGGGGATGGCATGTCGTTGTAAAATAGAATGGTAACCTTGCTGGTTCAGTATACCTTGCACTCTGTATAAATCTCCAACTGTGCCAGCACCAAAGCAGCCCCATATCATTACATTTCCTCCACTATGCTTCACAGATGGTGTCAAGCACTCATCCAGCATCCTTTCATTGCTTCTTCGTCTCACATATGTTCTTCTGTTTGACCCAAACACCTCAAACTTAGACTCATCTGTCCATAATACTCTCTTCCACTCACCTATTGTCCAAACCTTATGCTCCTTGGCCCATTTCAACCTTTTCGTCTTGTTTGCTGGCTTCTGAAGTGTTTTTTCTTTGCCCCTCTGCCCATAAGACCAGCATCTCGGAGTCTTCTTTTTACTGTGGCAGATGAAACTGATGTCTTACGTGTACTGTTCAATGAAGCCGCTAGCTGAGGATCAGTGAGGCGTCTGGTTAGCAAACTAGAGACCCTGATGTACTTGTTTTCCTGTGCATTTGTGCATCTTGGCCTACCACTTTTTCGGTCGTGATTTGATCCAGTTTCTTCTCTTCTTTTAAGACATTAATGTACACCTTTGTATGAAACCTTCAGCTTTTTGGCAATCTCACGCACTGAGTAACCTTCATCTCTTAAAATGACAATAGACTGGCGCGTTTCTAGAGAAAGTTGTTTCCTCTTGGCCATTTTGATCAATAATCAGAGTGTACCAGCTACAAATGACTGAAATAAGACACTAAAGTGTCATTTATACTCGTAGCAGTAATGAACATTTCTAGCACGTTCATGCTTCAGTGGTTTTCAATATGAGTATGCATTACACTATCTGTCAGACACACCTTTGGAAAGTGCTACAAGAAGCGTGGCACGAAATTACACCTGATTATCTAGAAAAACTGACTGCTAGAATGCCTATGATATGCAAAGCTGTCATTGCTGCACATGGGGGATTTTTGAAAAAGAGAAAATTTGAAGTATAGAACTGTTATTTTAAACGGAAATGTTAATAATGATGCTTTGTTGATGTATTGACTACATTTTATTTTTATTTTATGATACCCTGATAAATAAAATTATCAATTTGTTTATGGGATTTTAAAATTTCTTAGTGATTCCAAACTTTTGAACACTAGTGTATATAACCCCAGCGTTCTACAAAGCTCTTTGCTCTTATTCTCGACCTTAATAAGCACATTACTCGAACAAGGTCTTGCCCTCACGTCGTTGCTATATAATGTTGATTGCCTGTCCAATTTGTTCATGTGTGCTGGTGATCTCGTTTCCATTGTGTATAAGTTCCACCTTCTGGTTATTAACCATTCTGGAAAGGTGCACCTAAGATAGTAGACACTGCAAACATCTATTTGTTGCAAGTTCCAAAAATCTTTTTGGTGTTTCTCATATCAAATTGCTGATCATATATGTGTTTCAGACCGCTTAGAGTCCGGCTTCTGAATCGAGCCTCATTTGCATCAATCCCTAATGACATGATACACTGGTATTCAAAACAACTCAACTACAGAATAAAATCTGCAAATCTACCTTCGTAGACAGTTTCGGCTATTGTCTTGTATTATTCTGGGTACAAGACCAAAAATATATATGTCTCACCATATTTATACTTCCCACAACCCGCCTTTCACTATCTACAGCTCCAACTAAAGCTGCCTCTCCTGCTCTAATTATAATTTTTGTTATACCCACCAATCTAACTCGACTACAACTCTATATACACTCAGGCCCTACTCTATTTACAGCTCTAGCTATACGTCTGTAGCATCGAAACCATCATCTAATTCTCTCAAGTGCCTTCCTGATCAGCACTCCGTCCAACATTTATGCTCAGTATTAACATAATTCCCGAGCATTCCTGATGCTATATCCGAAGTTACTGTAATGCTTTGTATAAGTTTTATTCAGAGACGAAATTTCCGTCACATTCTTATTTCTGTTCTCTCTACTAGTTCTCCTGGGCGATTCTTGCAGCATTTCGCTTTTCTTTTAGCTTAGTTCAGATAGCAGCAACTCTCCTAAAGGGGCTGCATATATACCGAATTCTAACTTTCGTCTAATTGTCTGGCGATACATGGGTGGTGTATGCATGCCAATGGCAGAGAATCAGACGTATGTCTAGCGCCACTACACTCAATTCACAGTCTCTGGAAAAGGGGATATCCTAACCTAATCAAGTTTTTTCTCATTTCTTATTTCTGTACTTAGGGTTCCGATGATAGGGGAATGCTGGAAGTTTGAGTTAATGGTTAAGATCGGATTACACAATGCCACCATTCTGCAGAGCTCTTTTTTTTACTTTCGACCTTGTTAAACATCAACCTGAACACGGTCTAACCCATTTCGTTGCTATATGATGTTGATTGCTCATCCAATTCACTTCTATGTGCTGGTGGTCTCGCTTCTATTATGTATAGGTTGCACCTTCTAGTAATTAACCATTCTCGAAGGGTGTACCTAATATAGTAGACACTACACAAATCTATTTGTCTTTATTATATGAGATGTTAATGTCTAGGTGATTGGGTGGATATTGATTGATTGACAGATACATATTTTCACATTCATAGTTATCCTATAATGACAGAAATGACATCTTGCAACTGACCTTACCAGAACTCCAGACTAAGCTTCAGTCAAGGGCGATAACCGCTACAGCCGTGCTCAAGGCGTACCAATCAGCGGTATGTCATAATAATTAATTATGAATGTGTTTATAAGACTAAAATAAAGTGTCACACGAAGTAGACCCATGCTGTCTATTACTAAAGAACTGATTGGCCAATATTGTACTACACATTTGGTGATCCTGCAAGGAAAATGGAGGGATCTGATGTGTATCTGATGTCATAATCAAGTACACCGCTTGTTAGCTGATGACACAGCTCGTAGCCCGGTCACAAAATTTAAAAAGTCCGTAGCGAAAATGTACGAATTATGTGTCTTTCTGGTGAATTCATAATCTAATAAACATTCTGTTGAATATTTCGAAACTAATTTGACTGGGAGCTAGTAAACATATTTGAGGCCATTATTAGTTGTGGGGCCCCCCATTGTCGAACATATCAAGGAGGGACCTATGGTGGTGGTGGTGGTGGTGGTTGTTGTTGTTGTTGTTGTTGCTTCTGCTGCTGCTGCTGCTGCTGCTGCTGCTGCTGCTGCTGCTGATGATGATGATGATGATGATGATGATGATGATGATGCCGAACTTCTGGTACTCCCAACATATTATAAATTCTTTACGTGCCAAAATGCTGTTGAATATTTTGCAACTAATTTGACTGCTTCTAATCCAATTGGTTTCAAAATGTTCAATATCTTACAAAAATCATAACTGTAAAAGTGAGATACTGTGATCACATGTTCAAATAGGTAAAATGCGATAAATGTTTTTGATTTTGGGGCCCATTATTTTGGGGGCTTATAATAAGCGTACTGATTGATAAGTAGATAGATTCCATATCATTCACATTACGGCGCACTCCAATAGGCCTATATAACTGATTCACAATAATTTGCTTTTAATCTTGCGCAAATGCTAAACTGTGGTCGCCGCCATTTTCTTGCCTCAAGCGACAGTGTGTGATGTCATGAATGTGCCAATGTAACCCATTCTTTATTCCGTAATAATTATCATGTTGAATATTTTGGAAACTAATTTGACTGGAAGCTGTTGCTGCTGAGTAAATAGTCGGATACATCCCATTAGTATCTTAAATACGATAGAATTGTCTGACGCAAGCCAGCAGTTAATAATGTCTGATAATTTGATATAATTGTTAAAAGGATACATATCATTCATATCCTTGTCACTTTCCCATATCTGTATCACAATTATCTGTTTTATAATATCGCGTAAATCTCCACCATTTTATATCCTCTAACGATCGTGTGTGACGTCATGTAAGTGCCAATGCATTACATTCTTTATTATGTAATACTCATCCCGTTGAATATTTTGAAACATTTAAGTGGAAGTTGTTGCTTCCTTTAGCAGCAACAACTTTCAGTCAAATTAATTTCAAAATATTCAACAGTTTATTTTTTGCTTTTATACCACATTGCCAAACTATAGCTGGCACCTCTATGACTGAGTGTGTATACCGAGGCAGACGCGCTATGTTTTTTTCTGATTGGTTGAAAGCTAAACCATGACAGCCGGTATAGGGTGTAGAAATGTATCAACATTTAACTACTAAAGCCTGAATATCTTTCTTGGTCGGCATGATAAAAAGCTAAAATGTCAGGGATGGAATATGGATGGCAAATTCTATCATCTGAATGGTTAGAATTAGATACGGTGAGATTTCCTTTAATATATTTTATCTATTAATTTCACAGGCAATGGAATTAAATGATAAAACTAATGCTGTAACAGAGCCAATTACTGAAGCCGAGGTATGTATAACTATTATAGGCTAAAGTGTTGGATATTTGGATATTTGGATTAACTAATGTGACTTGAACATGTCCTGCCATAGCTCAAATTCAAATTAGCTTAGAATATATTATGTAGTAATGGAGGATTCCTGTTTATCTATCAATGACGTCATAATCAATTATGTCATGAATGACGTGGATATGTGCATCACGAACGCTTAGTTGATGGAAACTTAGCGTTGCTGTACGAATTGTATGTCTTTACTATTTAATAAACATGCTGTTGAATATTTTGAAACTAATTTGACCCAGTCAAATTAGTTTCAAAATATTCAACAGCTTACATGTATAGTTTTCTGGAAATTGTAGTCTGGGAATTCAGGGATCGATCGATCCCAACACGGGAACGCGTGGGTGGAGCTTAGCTGGAGATGGGTGGGGCATAGCGAAAACTGGAGTCCTCCATTATTAGCAAATGCGATTTTCAACATTCATCATTTCACAATTCCGATGAAGATAACGGATCTTGAATTTGTTCGCGTTTAGAGTATTGCTGCCGCTTTAGACTCCAGTGAACACCCGGTTGGCCCGCTACATGGAATCCCTATTACTGTCAAGGAGTGTTTTGGACTAAAGGTATGTGTAATTATTTAAATAACTATCCTATCCCTGATAACACAGGTTACTGGGCGAATACCTGGCCGTATTGGCCCAGTACCGGCCCAGTAGCAGGCGTTATTTGGGATATAGTAGTACCAGACGTAGTCCCAATGGACTAATTAAATGCCATCTGCCAGTTTCAACATGTAGTCCTCGATCTGGCAAGCCTGACCGTAAACATTGTGACGTCACTTCGGATATGAATATTCATTAATATCATCGTCATCATGTGTCATTATAAGTTGTTCTAATTTTAAATTAGAACTGGGCTTCTTCTTCTTTTCGTTCGCTGATCATACCGCCAGTCCTGTAAGTGACTATCGACATGATCATAAGCGTAAGTGCGTGGATCCATGGTTTATTAGAGTGCGCCGTGCGGCCTGGAACCTCCGTCTTCAGCACTCGAGGTTTATGTCAGGGTTACCTCACCCTTACCGCCTTTAGTCGCCTCTTACGACACGCAGGGGATACGGAAGGTGTATTCTAAGCCCCACCTACAAGGCAAAGAACTGGGCTAATATAATGGTATTCCCCAGAGCCAAGTATTATGACGGTTTTACACAGGAATGTTAAATGTCACTGACTGAGTCATCTTTAGGTGATATCGTTTATTGGTGGGCGGGCGGGCGGCCGGGCGGGTGTCCGAGTTGGATTCTACCGTTTAGCTGATCACTCTGAAACATCATAGGATGGTTGAACTAGGTCTGAGGACTTTGAAACTGCATAGGGTGGTTGGACTAGGTCTGGACAAGAAACATATCGAAATTGACGATGATCTGAAATCCAAGATGGCCACCAGCCACCGGCGGGCATCTTTAAAATTGGTTTCCGGTTGATAACTCTGTTACTGTTTATCAGATGACTTTGAAACTGCATAAGGCGGTGGGACTAGGTCTGGACAAGAAACCTATCGAAATTGACGATGATCCGAAATCCAAGATGGCCACCAGGCACCGGCGGCCATCTTTAAAAAATTGGTTTCCTGTTGATAACTCTGTTACTGTTTATCAGATCACTTTGCACCATTATAGGGTGATTGGACTAGGTCTGGTGAAGAAACCTATCGCAAGTGACGATGATCCGAAGTCTAAGATGGCCGCCAGCCACTGGGGACTAACTTGAAAATTGGTTTCCAGATGATAACTCTTTTACCGTTTATCGGATCGCTTTGGGACTTCATAGGGTGGTTGGACTGGGTCTGGGAAAGAAACCTCTCATAATCGGCGATAATCCGAAATCTACTATGGCGGGCCACCGGCGGCCATCTTGAAAACTGTTTTCTGGATGATAACTGGGGTGTTGATGCAAGGCGGGTCCTTCTAGCCCATGGGCTAAATTTGAGGGTCAAAAGAGAATTTTCAAGGATATGGATATTGCATATCTGACTATTGAAATGTTTCTTGTAAACATGCATTCTAGTAATAGAGTGTCACGGGATGTGTGGCTCACCGGCGGTAGAGAGAAGTCGGATTAATTATGATTAGTTTAAGTGTAGTTTTGTTAGATTTTTATTCCCACGCATTTCATAAAAAAACGGAGGGATATTGAAATCATCTCCATACATCTGCCTGTCCATCCATCCTTCCAATTGTCTGGTTAGCTCCTCTGAAACCGGCGCCACTTTGTAAATATGGATTTATAGCATGCAGAATAAAAAGCGTAAGCATTCTCAGCGAATGAATCTGGATTAATGTCATTTCAGGGCTATCATACTACAGGTGGATTTAGCGCCCTTCTAGGGAGGATTCACACAGAAGATGCGGTGTTGGTCCAGGTCAGTATTTGACCGCGCTGTCATTTTTATATATAGTATGCAAGATTTGGATCGATTTCTCGTTGTAACTAGCAGCAAGTGTATATATATATATAGCCTGTTTGCATGCCTAGACGCATTCCTGCCTGCCTACCTGCCCGCCTGCCTGCCTGTCTGCCTGTCTGTCTGTCTGTCCGCTTGCCTCCCTGCCTGCCTGCCTGTCTGTCTATTTTATTCAATTAAAGCACGGTGCCACCAACCAGTGTGATTGATGAAATATACTACTAGTATTCTTTCATGTTTTAAAAATCCACACAGGTTATGAAAGCGCAAGGAGCCGTTCCGTTTGTGAGAACAAATATAACTCAAACCATGTTAACGTAAGTTATCCCTTACCTCTTAGCACACTGATGTCAATATTCTATCTTTTGCTGCGTCAATAGAAGAGAAATTGGTGTACATTTTTCAACAATATTAGTGGACGATGTTGCTGTCTATGTTGTTGTCTACGACAGCACCATATCCCACTAAATTTGTAGAAAAATGAACACCAGTTCATCTTTTAATCTAATTTGAAATTAAAAAATTTTTTAATCAGAGTGCTAAGGGTTAACCACTTCAACAAGAATAACCATATGCTAGAAATGCCGTGTTGACTATGTTAACGCTAATTTGCATGTGGGCTGTTTCTGTCTATCAACATGTTCCTACTAAATGGACCGTTCCAGTTTATACATCAATCATATCACGTCATAATCATCTACGTCGTGACGTGTAAGTTGACGTCATAATAATGACGTCGTGAATGACGTAATTAAGCTCGTCACGGACGCAAAATTGATGAAGGACTAAAGCGTTGTTGTATAAATTGTGTCTTTACTATTTAATAAATATGTTGTTTAATATTTTGAAACTAAGTTGACTGGACGCTGTTGTTGCCATGGGCAGAAACAGCATACAATCAAATTAGTTTCAAAATATTTAACCGCTTACCTACATAGTTTTCTGGAAATTGATAGTTAGGGAGTTCAGGGAACAACATCAAGAACAACAACAACAATTCATCATCATCAGCATCAACAACAACAACAACAACAACAACAACAACAACAACAACAACAACAACAACAACAACAACTTAGTCTTACTAAGGCCAGACCAATTTATTTGTTCTGTTTAAACAAACCCTCCTAACTTAATTTTTCCATATCTAAAAAAAATAATGCGGTAATTTTAATGCATTATTTTCAAAATTCTTTCAATCTAGCAATTTGTTTACAGCCAAATCCTTATCACTCGGAATTCCTCAGAATTTTCTCTTTTAGTTCTCTGTTAACCCTTTAATGGCCACGCCGCTCAGTATGACTTTGCAATTGTCATGAGAAAGGTTAAAATCAAAATAACATAGGCGAGTCACGAAAATCTAAAAGTCAGTCACGTAAGTGTACGAATTGCCTTTGTTTGATATTTATTTGCTTTTTTGCCTGTTTCGGCTAATCAGCATAAATTACAGTTATTAAGGGGAAATGCCAGTGAAAATCGGGAATAAGTCAACTAAAAATATACTATAATCCGAAATAGTTGCCGCAAAAAACATAAAATACACTGTTCCATTGCCGAGAAATAATAAAATGAATATGCCCAAAACGCTCGAAAACGTGACTCCTGGGCGCATCCATTTTCTCGCAACGAGAGCGAGAAACCGCGAGATTATGACGTCAACGACACACCAGCAAAATATCGCCAGCGCTTTTAGATTTACCTGTTTACTTCGCGTTATGAAGGCCGAATATTAATTCGAAGACTATTTTTGAAAATTTACCACTGGAATGGCTGGTTCGGTTACTGAGACAGTCGTTTTAGTTGTAAATTCTCAAAATAGCCTTCTTTTGACCTGCGTACTCAACTTGACGATTGCAGAGGCCAGTGCTGGCGTGAAATGGTTAAATCGCATCATGTCCGCATGTCAAGCATGGGCTTGCGGTAATAGAAACGATCATGGAAAGGGTACGGAAATTCACATTTTAAGATTTGTATCACTTTGCCGGTGATTAATTTCCCCCAGTATGTGACCAATCTGGTATTTATCTTAATACCAAGGGGAAATTTCACGAGCTCCCCATATACCATTGCCGAATGTGTTGAATTTTTTACTCCTAGAATCATTTTATAGAAATGCGTCTTCAGTTTTTCTGCGATGCTTAGATCTTCGCATCCCCAGACTTCACAACCGTGAAGCATAATTGAGCTAGCCATTGTGTCAAAAAGTCCCCCCCCCCCTGACGTCAATGGGTAAATGGAGAGCTCCCGACAACCTCCACATCTTCGTTGCCGAGTGTAAAGTTTGAAAGCTTTCTTACTTTACCTCTAGAAAAAATTACGGTCCGTTTTCGAGACGTTAGCATATAATTCCCATGTTGGGCAATAATCGCGTAAGACGTAAAGCGTGTTGTAATTCGTGCGGGGATTCTGCCAGTAGAATCGTGTCATCTGCATATAATAAAATGTACAGCTTTACATAGAGCTCTGATTCTTCCGCTACTCGTGATACTTCAGCCAGGCCATTAAAAGATGTTGAAATTGTGCTTTCACGCTCGTTTAAAAACAGTGCAAACAACAGTGGAGATAGGTTCTCACCCTGCCTCACACCTGTATCGCACCGGAAGAAATCTGAGCGAGAACTATTTAAGGAGTCCCTAATGCACGACTTGGCTTCATTATACAGATTAAAAATTAGTAAGAACAGTTTCCCATTGATATTATTTAGCAGTAATTTCATCCATAAGTAAGATCTGTTAACAGTATCGAATGCTTTCTTATAATCAACAAAAGTCCATTTGTTGAATTTTCAATGTAATTATCGCTTTGTTAAATATTTCGAAACTAATTTGACTGTTGCTAGCATAGACTACCATGATCACACTAGGTTCAAAATATTCACCATGCAGCCTGCTTGTATAATGGAAGATCATATGACGTCATAATCAAATACGCGGCGTGCAGAATGACGTCATACTCAATTACGTCATGAACGACACAGCTATGTTCGTCACGAACGCTTAATTGATAATGGACAAAGCTTTGTTGCACGAATTGTATGTCTTTACTATTTAATAAGTATGCTGCTGAATATTTTGAAACTAATTTGACTGGACGCTGTTGCTGCCTATGGCAGCAACAGCGCCCAGGCAAATTAGTTTCAAAATATTCAACAGCTTACCTGTACAGTTTTCTGGAAATTGGTAGTCAGTGAGTTCAGGGATCCTTGAAATTGGGATTCTAGGATTCCAGCGTTCTAAGTATATAAGTCGGTTCCAACACACGCGTACAAAAAAGACGAATCTTAGCTAGATAATGGCGCGAAATAACTAGAAATGGGTGTGGTATAACTAGAAATGGGCGTGGTATAACTAGAAGTGGGCGTGGTATAACTAAAAATGGGCGTGGTATAACTAGAAGTGGGCGTGGTATAACTAGAAATAGACCCCTCTATGGTAAATGCATTTGTCCTATAGGCACAAAATATAGACTGCTACCGTTATAAATCTATCAAATAATAGCAATCAAAATGAATGCACTTGAGCGAGATGCGGGACTCACGCCTTTGCGCTCTGTTTTGACAATCTGCTTAGTGACATATATAGGTGACCCGTTGACCTCAATCTCAATTCAATCATAATCTGTTGTAATATGCATGCGTCTGCTAAATCTGGTGATTCTACCTTACATTCCAGAGTTATGGCCAGAAACGTATATTCCAGTATGCACTTCATGACCCCGTGACCCTGATACTGGATGCTTTGTACTGAAACTCATAGACCTTCTATCCACATATAATATGAATGGTTGTGCGAAGTTTTGTGATTATACCTTCTTGTATGCCAGAGTTATGGCGGAAATGTATTCCCGTATGCACTTCATGACCGCGTGACATAGATATTTGATGCTTTCGCCAGAACCTCATAGAACTTCTAGCCATAGTATAAATGGTTGTGGCAAATTTGGTGGTTCTACCTACACGCATTCCCGATTTATAGTTAAAAATGCGAGCATGAGTAATAAGTTCGTTTTAAATTTCTGACATGTGCATTTTACATTACATTAACATGTCCAGATATGAAAGCAGTAACCCTATATATGGTCAGACAACACACCCCTTGGACATATCTCGCAACCCGGGTGGTTCATCATCCGGTGAAGGCGCCCTCATTGGTGGCGGCGCTTCCATCCTGGGTCTTGGCACTGATGTTGGCGGTAGCATCCGAGTACCCTGCAATAACTGCGGTATTGCTGGTCTGAAGCCAACGGCAGGCAGGCTGAGGTAAGTTCAAGATTACTCATCCCGTTTCTATTTCATAAGGGAAATTTGGTGAGAATATTGTTATTGTGTTAATTTTTAGTTGATATAAATGAACGGTTTTTTGTGTTTTTTGGTAAATGTTTTATCTTTTCGAGGAATGTTGAATATATTGAAGCTAATTTGACAGGCATATGTCGCTTCCTCTCATGATATCTATACATATGATCTAATAGGCCATTCGTAAACTATGCATGGAATTTCAAGCTATTTATCATCCCGTCAAAGATATTCAGGCGCGAGAAGCTAAAGTTTGGTACATTTCTACAGCTTATGATGGCTGTCATGATTTGCCTTTTAACGAATCAGAAAAAACCCTAGAGTGTCTGATTCAGTATATGTTCACAATCATAGAGGTGCCATCTATAGCTTGACAATGTGGTATAAAAGCAGCCATACAGGTAAACTGTTGAATATTTTGAAACTACTTTGACTGGAAGTTGTTGCTGCCTTAGGCCTTAGGCAGCAACAACTTCCAGTCAAAGTAGTTTCAAAATATTCAACAAGATGATTATTACATAATAAATATGTAATGCATTGGCACTGACATGACATCACACACTATCGCTTGAGGAGACAAAATGGTAGCGATCGCTGTTCAAGATTTACGCGATATTGCAAATCAGATAATTGTGATACAGATAATGGAATGTGACAAGATATGAACGATATGGAATCTATATACATAATCTATCAGTAATATACAATATCTGAGATAAGATTAGCCACCCTTTAAATTAGCTTTAAAATATTTTTTTAAAACAGTCTTTGCATTAAGGTGATTTTCGTATGTGGGATAATCGGGTTCAAAGCCTTAAACGGAGCAATGAAGGAGACAATATACAAATTCTAATTGCAGCCAAAATATATGGAAGTTACAAATCTTGGCGTGAAATCAATGTAGAAGGATGCTATAATAGAAGTGGCTTTGGAAGCTGTCTCCAACATGGAACTAGAATTCACTCGAAGGAGATGCTGACTTTGCGTTCTTTCTTGACAATTAACTTTAAAAAAAACCTTGACCTAGATAGCTGATCCGTTGACTTCAAGCTCAAAGAAATCATAAACCGTCGCAATATGAATTTGTGTTCTAAATCTGGTGATTCTACCTTCTTGTTTTCCAGTGCCTAAATGTGTATTCCAGTATGTACTTCGTGACCCCGTTACCTAGATATTTTATGCTTTGTCCTGAAATTCATAGTACTTCTAGCCACGGATACCATGTGGGTGTGACCAATTTGGTGATTTTACCTATGCGCGTTCCAGATTTATTGCTAAATATGTGTATTTCGGGCTGCACTTAGTGACCCCATGACCCAGATATTTGAACTTTTTACCTGAAACAAAATTTGAGTTCTAGCCAGCGACAACATGAATGTATGTTACCGATTTGGTGGTTCTACCTTCATTGTAGAGTTATAGACGAAAATGTGTATTCCGGTTTGCACTAAGTGACCATGTGACCTTGATTTTTTACGTTTTAACTCCGAGCTCAAATTTTTCTAGGCACTCATAATATGAATGTATGTACCAAATTTGGTGATTTTACCTCATACGATTCCTGAGATATGCCTCGGATAAATAGACAAATAGACAGATACACGGACAGACAGACAGACGACACAAACCGCTTTACATGTATTAAGTTTGAAATGGGGTCATGGTCGATGGAATTTGAAAGCACTTGGACTGATGTGATAAGGCAGTATTTTGGGAAGGTGATCTTAGGTGGCCTCCCAGGGAATTTGTGAAATCTAGACACGCTCTGAGGCTATCTCCTGCATTTGTGGAGGTAAATATTTAAAAAATACGGACACTGGTTTGGCTGTGAAAGTGGCTCTGCATCCGCGTACAGTGAGTACCAAAAAATATTTTTATCCAGATCCAAGTGGGAGGGCAAATTAAACGGCCCCCCCCCCAACTCCCCTCCATACGGACGCCCATGCCGAAAGAGCAAAAAACATCAAACAATCCTATGCAATTTAATAATAATTATTCCGGTGTGTATTTTGAAACTAATTTGACTGGCAAAATAGTTTCAAAATACCCAACAGCTCGCATGTAGGCGTGCGATTGTTTTAACGTTGTGATTCTGAGGCCTAGGTGTTCAGAGTCATACTTTGTTACCATTTTCTGTTTTTCAGTTTTAAGGGCAGTTTGGTGTTCAAGAAAGGCAAACATGGTAGTAAGTGTTACATATTGTAGCGCATCACGCAATATACAAATCTTCCCCGCCCATTTCTGGCTAAGTCCCGCCCATGTTTTACAAGTGTTGGAATCGGTTTGAAACTTGACAACATGAATTCCCAGAATTGAAATTTCAAGGTAAGCTATTGAATATAGGCTATTTGACTGGAAACTGGTGTTGCCTCACAGCGCACAGTCAAATTAATTTCCAAATATTCACACAGAGTGTAAGTTCATCAAAGACATATAATTCGTACACTAGTGACGGACTATATCAATTTTCTTGACGGAGATATAAAGTATGTTGATTGTGACGTCAGCTAACTAGTAGCGTAATGGAGCAATCCAGTTTTAGCTATTCCCCGCCCACACTTCGCCCGTGTTGGAATTGATCGCTCCATGAACTCACTGATTATCAATTTCCAGAAAAATATACAGGTAAGCTGTTGAATAGTTTGCCCAGTCAAATTAGTTTCAAAATATTTAATAGCAAGTTTATAAAATAGTAAAGACACGATTCGTACGATATCTCTTAGTCCGTCATCAATTAGGTCTAAGCGCTCGGGACGAACTGAGCTACGTCATTCATCGCGTAATTGATATGCACGTCACGTAGTTGATTATGACGTCATGTGATTGACTGAAAAACGGGAATCGTACATTGATTTTGACGTCAGATACAGTCATACTTGAGTGACAGGTTGGATCACTCTATTATCTGCAAATTGTCAACATACACACATTCCAACAAAGGAGACGTATTTCTATAAAACGACATATTTGGCGCCGAGGTCGCTGAAAAAAATGTTTATATAGAGGATTAATTTTAAATCTGATGTCGTTTTCTAATGAACTTCTGATCCAATCATGTAATTCACTTTTCCAGAGTATCCCTCGACCGTCTGACGTCATATGACGGCATAATCAGCTAATTGACGTCATAATCATTGCGTCTTAAATGATTCTATTTGGCCGTCTTTAACTCTTAATATTCCGACACGGTGTAAGAATTGTTTGTCTCTACTATTTAATAAACATGCTCATAGGCAGCGACAGCTGTATAGTTTTCTGCAAATTGATAGTCAGAAAGTTCAGAGATCGATCGATCCAAACACGAGCGAGGTATGGGTGGAGCTTAGATAGATATGGGCGGGGCACAGATCAGAAATTACTGAACATGCTTCCAAAACAAAATGCAACGTTCTGTTGAATATAAGGCAGCAATAGCTGCGAAGCAAATTAAGTACAAACTATTCAACAAAGCATATACATATCTCACATCGTGTTCTATATTGTACTAACTACCGTATTTCTGTTTTTGTCTTGAAAACATGTTAACCTATTTCTAATGTGTATTGTGTAGGCCTACGCTAAACACATAAACGACCTTTTGAATTCACAGGTGAATATAATATTTTTTTCTGACTCGATCTATTTTGTTAAATGTTCCTTTAATAGTTCCATCCAGTGCAGGTCCATTGGCACGTGACGTGGACAGTCTTGTAATCTGCATGAAATCACTACTCACACCCGCTATGTGGGAACTGGATCCAAGCAGTCCCAACTTGCCCTTCAACGATGAGGTGAGTCAACAAATTTACTAATGCCATGTCCAAATTAAACAATGACGTCTTGGTTGACCATTAATGAGTTGTATATATTGCGTTAGTATGTTATATTACTTGGATAACTCGTTCCCTGTGTTCGTACAGAAATATTTAAGAGCCTGCAATTCTTTGTATTTTCGCTGCTGCACATACCGTTTATGGCATCTGTCCACAATAACGTACAAGCTCCTGATGTTAGGACTTCGTCCAGTATTGTCAAGGGTAGAGCTACCTGCTGCAGGCATATATATGTGCATAAGGAGAACTGGGTTTTTTTGTTTCGCCATTGGTGTCAGTAGTACCGAGGCGATTGTTTCCATCTAACGGGGGTTCTAAGCAATGGCTGAGAGACTGATGCTACATTATAGTCACACGTGTACGGTCCGCGGTCCTGTGGCATGAGAGAATTGGATAATCGCCATCAGAACATTTAGCGAACCACACGCACGCACGCACGCACGCACGCACGCACGCGCGCACGCACGCGCGCACGCGCGCACGCACGTATGCAGACAGACAATTATGTATAGCTGGATACAAATCGGCTTTATCAGCCATAATTCCTTGCTTGAAGAATATGGGAAATAAAGCGGTATCTAGAATGCTTAAGACATGGTTAATACATGCCCGAGAAACCATCAGTTATCCACCAGTTATCCCGCCTTGGAGCTTGTCTTTAGTCCTCCGCGTCTCCATTTTAACATTGTCATCTGTTTCTAAATGCAGTGTTTCTGGTAGCAACCGCTTTTGCTAGAATTAGAACGGAAATCCATGCACTTTCTAGAGAACCAGACCTCTTTATGGTTCTACGGATATAAAGCGCAATTTAAGAATCAGGCGTTAAAATACCCTGATTCAGCGAGTTTCCTGCCAAGCCTTACACGACTTGACCACCATTCTAAGGCTTGGTATATATTCCGCACATTCTAAGAAGAGGGCAATAGAATGGTGAACTGGCAATGGGCTATCCCCACTGTCATCTCATGGTAGAGCATCTAAAGATACCATTTCCAGACTGATACCACCGCCCTCTGCATGGGAGAGCAGATCAGAGATCCGCATCTCCAGACATTTGCAGAGTCATGCCATTTTGACACCCTCTGTACTAAGCGCCACAAGGACATAAAACTTGGACATGACGGGCCACCCATTGGTCCTCCCACGTGCTCTGGCAACGCTCACCTGGTAGAACGCTCAAGTGTCTACCGTCTGTACCATGGCAAACTGTGGTGTTTAGATCTTTCACAGAGTATCGGATACCGAGCGGGTGTCTCCTGCAGGCAAACAGCCCAACTCTCTGCACACTATAGAAGCGGCAGACAGATTCGAGGTCTTAAGATGTAACCATTCATTGATTGTTTAGTTTAGTAAAATGGCACAGTTCTCACGCACGATTACGTACATGGAGAATACTCATACTTTGTAAGCTACTTCATCAGACATAGCAAGAAAGCCCACGTTGTAACTAACGGTCTCTGTATATGTCTATTAAGTTCCAGTCAAATTGGTTTCAAAATATTCAATGAGATGAGCATTACATAATAAAGAATGTGATGCATTGGAGCTTACAAGACAAAATGGTGTCGATCGGTGTTCAACATTTACTGGATATTACAAAACAGATAATTGCGATACAGATCAGGGAATGTTACAGGATATGAATGGTCTGGTGTCTATAAACCATATTCTATCGGTGCAATACAACATTTGAGATGAGATTAGAATCGCTTTAACTATTTGAAGTTCGACTAGGAATCTAGTTAGCTATAGCTAACTATGGTTAGGAGTCGAACCTGACTCTGCTTGAGAATGTTTTTCAATTAAGAATAGTGAAAAATGTTCGACACTAATTGACCAATAATTATAAACCGTCAATTTATTTTGACAGTAATTATGTTTGATGGCAAAAACATGTTTAAAAAATGGTAACATGTCTTATGAGCGTGTCTCCCACTTACATACAAATATATTACATTAAATAAATCAAGAGGCGAATAATAATATAACAAGAAGAAGAGGAAGAGGAAGAAGAAGAAGGAGGAGGAGGCAGAAGAGGAGGAGGAGGAGGAGGAGGAGGAGGAGGAGGAGGAGGAGGAGGAGGAGCAGGAGGAGAGATGTTGTAGGTAGTCTAATGATGACAGAATAAAATCTTCGGGAGAAGGAGAAAAACATGGGTTGACGAATCACAAGGCGGTATTAGGAGAAAGGATCTCGATGTGCTTAGTCACCGGTGCTGGTCCACACTGCATGGTCATCCAGAAACTTCTGCGGCTATGGATTTGTCGACACAATCCATGAGTGGTGTTTGAAATTACTATAGGTCATTTAAACCGACAGGTGTCAGTAATATATTGACATAGAATGGTGGAAACCGTGATCTTTAATTCTACATCAACGTCAGCACGGCCATATAGAAGTTGCTGTGTGGTTAGGGTTGTTGAGGAGATTTGGTTGGAGGCAAACTCATTTTCAAAGGTGGTTCTTTGTTCAGTAAAAAGTGGACAGTAAAAAAGGTAATGTTTAACAGATTCATCAGGATGGCCGCAGGCGCATCTGGCAGAGTCAGAGAGGAAGTTATCGAATAGATGTCTATTTAATCCACTACAGCCATTACGAAGCCTACTTAAACTTATATTAGCCACTCTTGAGCCGACGTAATACCACGGAGGGGGACTGGGAATACGGGACATTGCTCTTAGTTTGGCATTGAATTCCGGTATGGTATTAGACATAGTGACAGGGGCTGGAAGGGTGTTCCAGGCACGTACTCTTGCTGGGAAAAACGACTCGCTATAGAGATCCGTTCGACATCTAACTGGGGTGAGCGTCGGATATTGTAGGGATTACGTGTTAATATCAGTGGAGGGAGATAATCAGTCAAGGCCTCGTTCGTCATCCCAGTGACAATTTTATAAAACATGACTAGTCTGTGAGTTTCTCGTCGGTGGGAAAGTGTTTCTATGCCAATTTCTATATACAAATCTTCGATGTGGGCACTACGTCTCACTCCGCTAATTGTCCTAAGAGCATCCTTTTGTACGTCTTCTTGTCTGTTAACAAGATATTGTGGTAAATTATCCCAGATAGCATCTGTATATTCCAACGATGGCCTAATAAAGCTCTTATACATGATTTCGAGACATTCGCGGTCTAAGATATATTTTAGTCCTGTGAGTAATGAAAGCTTGAGCTGGGCATTTGCTATTATACTTTCCACATGGTTGTGCCAATGACCGTTATTGTTGAACGTGATACCATGGTGTTCATGATGGGTGGATGGAACTATTTCAGAATTTTTGAAATCTATTGGAAAAACGGTAGGATCTCTGCGTAGAGAAATAAATAGGGACGTTGTTTTGGAAGCATTAAATTCGACTAGCCATGTGTTTGCCCAATGGGTCATTACTTGCAGATCGTGGTCGACAGATGGTGTGTGGTCTTCTAACTTATCCGACATCACATAAAGGCATGTATCATCAGCAAATAGTCTGATAATGTTTAGTATGTCATTGGGCATATCGTTAATAAATACTAGGAAAAGTAGTGGACCAAGAACGGAACCCTGTGGCACACCAGCATGTGATCGAAGCAACGTAGATTCGTAACCATTTATAGGTAACTTTCAAACCATAAAAGTAGATTGCCAGCGATGCCAAATTGTTTGAGTTTCTGTAGGAGGCCACGATGCCACACTCGGTCAAATGCTTTCGAAATGTCGAAAAATAAGAACAGTACTTCTTTTTGTTCATCTAGAGCTTTGGCGATATCTGTATATATTCCTAATAGTTGATTTACTGTAGAATGTGAAGAAAGAAAGCCAGACTGATATGGAGTGATGCTATCTCTAATGTGGTTGTAAACGTATTTAAAAACAGTTCTTTCCATGACTTTGCTAAGACAACTCAACAGAGATATTTGGCGGTAGTTTGTGCACGAGTCCCTTTCCCCATTTTTAAAAATTGGAGTTACATTGGCAATTTTCCAGGAGGTGAGAAATTTTGAATTTATGAGTGAGTAATTAAAGAAACGTGCTAGAATCGGAGCTAGAATTTCTTTGCTCATGACTAATAGTTTAGGACTTAGTTTGTCCGGACCGACAGCTTTTGAGGTATCCAGCTTAGAAAGTATATCTAGTACGTCTTGAGTCGTTATTGTGATCAAGGGGATAAAGGGGGTAGTTCCACATTTGACTCATCAATTGTCGCAATACTTGAAAAATAGTGATTTAAAAGATTAGCCTTTGCAATAAAGTCATAGGTAAATGCGCCGTCACCACGTTTTAAGGGGGGTATATCGCCAAAATTGGAGTTAGTATCAAACAAAAAGGACTTGCTCAACTTCCACCACAATTTGGAACCTGTGCGTCC
This sequence comes from Chaetoderma sp. LZ-2023a, assembly GCA_034401795.1. Classification (NCBI taxonomy): domain Eukaryota; kingdom Metazoa; phylum Mollusca; class Caudofoveata; order Chaetodermatida; family Chaetodermatidae; genus Chaetoderma; species Chaetoderma sp. LZ-2023a. Next base: position 172,638,772 of record CM067369.1, on the reverse strand, counting down.
ATTTTTAATTTTTTTCTGCCAGTTTGATTTTAAATTCTTGTTTGGCTGTCCGAACTAAGGTGTTGACCGAATTTCTTTGTTTCTTAAAATTTGCAAGGTCTTGGTGTTGTTTGGTTTTCCTTGCTTTCTTATTATTGGAATTTTGTAAATATACTGAGTCAAGACTACACAATATCTGGCAGAAAAAATGGACGCACAGGTTCCAAATTGTGGTGGAAGTTGAGCAAGTCCTTTTTGTTTGATACTAACTCCAATTTTGGCGATATACCCCCCCCCCCCCCCCCTTAAAACGTGGTGACGGTGCATTTACCTATGACGTCATATGATGGAGGGATAAAGTGGAAAGGTCTATTCTTTAATATCATTACGAGGCAGATGATATTTACCATGAAGGCAACTTTATATATATGTCATTATGGCGTCATGAATGACGCAGATAAGTACGTCACGAACGCATAATTGAAGACGGACTATGCGTTGTTGTACGAATTTGATTTAATACATTTTCTGTTGACTATTTTGAAACTAATTTGGCTGGGCGCTGTTGCTGCACCCAGTCAAATTAGTTTCAAAATATTTAACCGCTTATCTGTATAGTTTTCTGGCAGTTGATAGTCATGGAGTTCAGGGATCGGGGTGTGGGTGGAGCTTAGATAGAGATGGGCGGGGCATAGCTAAAACTAGAAAGGTCCGTTACAATAATTGTACTGATGTTGCTGGTACCTCGGGTTACTGGGCTGGTATTAGGCGACTATCGTACGGGGCCAATATCGGCGTTATATGATCTGCAATCTTTCTATTTAAACCCTCGTGTGTCAACGTATCCCTTTAATGGTCAAACTGACCAAAAACTACTTTGCAGTGATCTTCAGACATGGCTATTTGTAAGGCCTAGAGAAGAGTATTTTTTGAATATTTAATTTTCAAAAAATACTCTTCTCTCCGCCTGCAGATAGACACTGGCTAAGTAAAGAACCTTAATTTTCTTTACCATTACCTCTTTAATGGTCAAACCGGTAGAAAAAAAATTCAGTGGTAAATTTACAAAAATAGTCTTCTAAAATTAAAATATCTTAAAATATTTACCCTCAATATGTTTAATCGATATATCAAGTAGTACTTTGAGCGCTTTGAGGCGCTGTTGACGCAAGAGAGGTTAGGGCGTGTTAGAATTGGAACCAATCAACCAGCTTAATGGCAATTTCAGGAATATCAGAGCAATAGACCACTGACAATTGGCTACTTCGTGTCGACAGGCTATCTCGACGCTGTACCTTCTAGTGTACGGGCGGTGATGGAGGCCAAGGAAATACTAGAAAAATGCGGCCACACGGTCAGTTCTATCTATCTATCTATCTATCTATCTATCTATCTATCTATCTATCTTTCTATCTATCTATCTATCTATCTATCTATCTATCTATCTATCTATCTATCTATCTGTGCCCGTCGGTCGGTCGGTCGGTCAGTCGGTCGGTCAGTCGGTCAGTTGGTTGGTGTGACGTGTGACTAGGATTTAACAACTTTGGGCGTGATCTAAAAAATCAGCAAAATCAGAAATATCTTGAAAATGTTGAAAATCTTTGCAGCGTGACAAAAACGGTGGTGGGTGCGGTGGGATTAGGGGTGGGTGGGGGCTGAGGGTCTGCAACCACTCCCCACCCCCACCCCCCACACAATTGCTCTTATTTTATATCTTTTGAAATGTCTCTTTTCAGTTTGTTCCTTTTGTTCCACCTAGAATGGCGGAGATGGTTCTTGTCAATGTTATTGCAGTCTTAGTTGGAGATGGAGGAGAGACTTTCAAACAATATCTGTACGCAGAATACAATGTGCGTGTGTGCATGCGTGCGTGCGTGCGTGCGTGCGTGCATGCATGCGTGGGTGCGTGCGTGCGTGCGCGGGAGTGCTGTTTCTAAAAAAAACCCACTGATAATATTTGATTCAGATTTTAATACAACAATGACTGCTGCCGTCAAAAGATGAGATCAAATTCCGGATTTATGGATATCTCGGGAACTGCGTTTCCGATTTGTCACAAATTTTAACACATGAGAGGTTGTGACACGAATGCAGGATAATTTTATCACAAGCAGCAGAAAAATTCAGACAAAAGCTTTTTATTATTATTATTATTATTATTATTATTATTATTATTATTATTATTATTATTATTATTATTAAGTGAGCTTATGCCGTGGCGACCGTCCATCGTCCATCTGTTGTCCGTACGTCGTCCATCAACTTTTGCTTTAAAACAATACTCCTCATTAACCACTTGGCTGTTTTCAACCAAATTTGACTGGACGGACCCTATGGTGGTAGGCTCCAAAATCTCCATTCAGAATTTTGATTCATCAATATTTTGCGTGAAAATCTTAGATTTTATGAAAAATGTATCAGAAATTGTCAAATTGCTTCTTCCCCTTACCATTATAACCGATTTCAAGAAAATTTGGTGGAAAGGATCCTGTGGTAGTGGGCTCTAGATCTTCGATACAGAAATTTGATTAGTCAATTTTTTTGGTAATTTTTTTGATTTTATGAAAAATGTATCAGAAATGGTCAAAATGCTACTCCATAGCTCCTTGACATATTTCAACCAAATTTGGTTAGATGGATTCTATGGTGGTAGGCTCTTTGGATATCTTTTCAGAATTTTGATTGATCAATTTTTTTGGTGAAAATCTTAGATTTTATTTTTAAATCTACCGGAAATGGTCAAAATGCTACTTCTCCTTAGCCGCTTGACATATTTCAACCAAATATGACTAGATGCATTCTGTTGTGGTAGGTTCTAGAAAAGCTATTAAAAATTTTGATTGATCAATTTGTTGGGTGAAAATCTAAGATTTTATGACAAATTTACCGGAAATTGTCAAATTGCTTCTTCTTATTATTAACTTAACTGATTTCAAGCAAATTTGGCCAAAAGGATCCTATGATCATAGGCTCTGGAAGGTCCATTCAGAATTTGGATTCATCAATTTTACATTTTTATTAAAAATTTACAGGAAATTGTCAAATTCCTTCTTCTCCTTACTACTTTCAGCAATTTCAACCAAACTTGGCTAAATTGATCCTATGATCATAGGCGCCAGAATTTCCATTCAGACTCAATTGGTAGATTTTTCACGTGAAAAAAAGCTAAACACTCCGAGTAGCAACTACAGACAGGCCATAAGCTAGTGCTCATGGAGCAAAAACAGACCACATACCGGCGTTTAGGCTTCGTAATCGGACCGATGGTCTTGGACCATGCCATTAGTTTTGGATACATCAGTGATCGCGTTGCATTCATCGACCTGGCTATATTTACACGAAAATACACCACCACTAAGTGTCGCATTGTCAATGCATATGGTCCAACTACCGAAAAAGCCAACGCGAATCCAGAAATATTAGATTTCTTCTATGCAGAACTGAGCTTCGCCATTACAATCCCAGCTAGATGGCAACTATTCGTGTGTCAAGATTTCAACTCCAAGCTGGGTAAACTCGTAATTGCGGGCACAAGTTCATGACTTGGCTTAAGAATGTGATCGTGTGGAGAGGGTACACGCACCAGCAATGGAGATGCACTGGTGGCATTCCTTAGTTCCAATATCCTATTTGCCACAAATACAGATTTCAAACACCCATGCCGTCATCGGACAGCATGGACCGGACACATTGCAAAGCCCCAAAAGGTTCTAAGGCTACAACAGCTGTCTTCAACCAAATAGACTTCATACTATGCAAAACAGAAGCAAAACCCCTACTTCGGAGTGCTCGCTCCTATAGAGGCACATACCTCAATTCTGATCATAAGCCAGTCATTATACACCTTCAGATGAACAATCTCTACCTACTATATAAATGCCATACCAGGCAAGAGGGTAGAGTCACCAACAACCTACCCAAGCTCATCAGTGACACTAACACTCAACTGCCATACAAAAAGTCCATTGGGGAGCAGATAGCTAACATTGGCGACAGCTCCGATCCAAACGAAGCCCTAATCAAAATACTGAAATCTATGGAATCATCAGCTACAAGCACCATAGCTGATCTTAAAAACAACCAAACTAGGATGACCCTCTAGGAGTAAAACTATCAGCAGAGCAGAAAGCGTTACGGCTGCGCATCTACCAAAGTGGCCAAAGTAAAGACCGCACCAAACTACGCCGGGAGTGCAATAACATTCTGAGCCACATTAGCGAACACGTAAAAGATATTGCTATTCAACACGCAGACTCCCTAGCAGATGAAATCACCGATGTTGAGCCCTTGCACCAGTTCTCAGGAGACCCCAGGCCATTACTAACACCAATTAAAACAGCAGAAGTTCAAAAGGCACTTAAAACCCTGCAAAATGGACGTGCATCTGGACCTGATGGCATGAGTAATGAACTATTCAAATATGCAAGTGAAGTTATCTCAAAACCGATCACGCACCTGATCAATGCAACTTTTATGCACCACATTCCATCGACGCTGTAGGCCAAGGCACCCTTATCGCACTACCCAAGCCCAAGAAGCCACCTACCCCCACCCCCCACCCCGCTGTAGGCCAAGGCACCCTTATCGCACTACCCAAGCCCAAGAAGCCACCTACCCCCCCCCCCCTTCCGCCAATCTGCAGTCCATTGTGCTCCTTAACAGCATACGGAAAATCCTATCCAATGTTACTCTATGCCGCATCTGAGACAAGATCGATGACTTCACTGGAGCATGTCAAAGCTGCGCAGACATTTTATTGGCTCTACGCATGCTCATGTTGGTAGCCATGTCCAAACACTGGGACTTCCACAAAATGGGCACTGACATGTCATGAGCCTTCAACACAATTACACACTCAAAGATCCTAGATGTACTACGGCAGGCCAGTTGCAATGAAGATGTGCTACGACTAGTGAGACTACTGCTTGCAGATACCAAGCTGAGAGTACGAGTCAAGTCAATGAATTATGTAGAGTTTGAGACATCAATCGGCTCTCCACAGGGAGATTGATCTATCTCAGGTGCTTTTCACCTGTTACCTTGCTGCTGCATTGAAATCCATGTGGGAAAGTTCACAAGACCAAACCCCTTCCCCACCCCCACCCCCACCCCCACCCCACCCCCACCCCACCCCACCCCACCCCACCCCACCCCACCCCACCCCAGTGGCAATAATGGGTATGGCGCTAGAGATGGAATATGCCGACGATGTGGACTTCATAGATAAGGAAAAGAAACCCCTTGACGAACTTCTCCCAATAGCTGCAAGCAAACTACAAATTGAGGAGCTCTATGAATGAATCCAAAACACATATATGTATCTACAAACCATGAAACTAAAAAAAATGACGACCCACGTCATGACGGTGAACCATGAAGGAAAAGTAAAATCCTGAGCTTACTGCTTTGCAGTACTGCTGATATTGCTGCACGCTGTGTCACGGGGAACATAGTTTTTCAGTCCTTCTGGAAACTATGGATACGTAGATCAAGGATGCCCTTGATGAAAAGGCTACGCTTATACAATGCGACCTGCGTATCCTTGATGATGTATAAGTGTAACAGCTGGACAGCTCCAAAGGCAGCTCTAGACAAACTCGATGCCTGCCACCACAAACACCTACTGGACACCGATGGTCAGACAGCATAATTTTCAACGATGCACTATACAAGATGTGTAATACGTCGCCGCTGTCTGTAAAAGTCGCCCAGCAAAACAGAATATCGGTACATTGCTTTTGTATAAGGAGTTGCAAAGCATGTTCGAGTTTTAGACATTTTCGTCAATTTTTCATGGAGTTACACCCTCTTTCGACATGCGAAATATCCAAACTATTAGTTTTCCGAACTTTTTTTCGCACTCCTTCAAGGTATTTAACCGAGACATGGTATTTTGTTATTATAGGGAATTATGGAGCAAGTTCGAGTTTGAGACATTTTGGTGGATTTTTATAGAGTTACACCCCCTTTCGACTTGTGAAATATGCAAAATATCAGTTTTCCGCACTTTTTTCGTAACCCTTCAAGGTATTCAACTGAGAATGGGTAGGTTGGTTTATTATAAGGAGCTACAGAGCATGTTAGAGTTTCAGAAGTTTTCGTCAATTTTTCATGGAGTTATACCCCCTTTCGGCTTATGAAATACAAAAATAAAAGGTAGGGAATATTACAGAATGATTATTATTAGCTCACCTGGCCAAGTGAGCTTATGGCATGGCGACCATCTGTCGTCCGTCTGGCCGGCCGGTGTCCGTCCATCAACTTTTGCTTAAAAATGCAATTCCTCATTAACCGCTTAGGGGATTTCAACCTAATTTAGCTAGAAGAACCCTATAGGGGTAGGCTTCTGAACTTTTATAGAGAATTTTGATTGGTCCATTTTTCCGGCGACCATCTTGAATTTTTTTTTAAATGGCGGGAAATCGTTTAAAACGCTACTCCTCATTAACTGCTTGGACAATTTCAACTAGGCTTAGCTGAGAGGATAGTACCCTGGTATGTTTCAGAACTTGTTCACAGAATTTTGATTGGTCAATTTTTCCAGTGGCCATCTTGGATTTTCAGAAAATTTCTGGAAATCACTTAAAAGCTTACTTCTCGATAACCATTTGGCCGATTTCAACCTAATTTGGCTGGAAATACATTATGGGGGTAGTCTTCAGATCTTATATACAGAATTTTGATTGGTCCATTTTTTTCGGCGGCCATCTTGAATTTTTTTTTTTAATGGCGGGAAATCGTTTAAAATGCTACTCCTCATTAACTGCTTAGACAATTTCAACCAGGCTTAGCTGGGAGGATAGTACGCTGGTATGTTTCAGAATTTGTATACAGAATTTTGATTGGTCAATTTTCCGGCGGCCATCTTGCATTTTCTGAAAACTTCTGGAAATCACTTAAAAGCCTACTTCTCGATAACCATTGGGCCGATTTCAACCTAATTTGGCTGGAAGAACACTATGGGGGTAGGTTTCAGAAAATTTATACATAATTTTGATTGATCCATCTTTTCGGCGGCCATTTTGAGTTTTCAAAAAAAATGGTGGGAAATCGCTTAAAAAGCTACTCCTCATTAACTGCTTGAGCAATTTCAACCAGACTTGGCTAGAAGGATACTAGGCGGGGAGGTTTCAGAACTTGTATACTGAATTTTCATTGGCCAATTTTTCCGGCGGCCATCTTGGATTTTCTGAAGATTTCTGGAAATCACTTAATAGCCGACTTCTCGATAACCACTAGGCCGATTTGGACCTAATTTCGCTGGAAGGACCCTATGGGGGTAGGCTTCAGATCTTATATACAGAATTTTGATTGGTCCATTTTCCAGTGGCCGTCTTTAAGTTTCCAAAAAATGACGGGAAATCGTTTAAAATGCTACTCCTCATTAACTGCTTGAGGAATTTCAACCAGACATGGCTGGAATGATACTAGGCTGGTAGGTTTCAAAACTTAAATACTGAATTTTAATTGGTCCATTTTTCCGGTGGCCATCTTGAATTTTCTAAAACATATTGAAAGAACCCTAGCTTAGTATGCTTCCGAACATCTATACAGAATTTTGATTGGTCAATTTTCCGGCAACCATCTTGGATTTTCTGAAAAATGGCTGATAATCATTTAAAATGCTACTCATAAACTGCTTGAGCAATTTCAACCAGACTTGGCTGGAAGGTTACTAGGCTGGTAGATTTCAGAACTTGTATACAGAATTTTGATTGGTCCGTTTTTCCGACTACCATCTTGGATTTTCTAAAAGAATTGAGGGAAATCAGTTAAAAGGCTACTCATTAACCGCTTGAATGAGTTCAAGCAAACTCGACTGGAAGGACCCTAAAGTGCTATGCTTCAGATCTTGTATATAGAATTTTGATTGGTCAGTTTATTCGGTGGCCTTCTTGAATTTTCCGAAAAATGGCTGAAAATCGGCTACTCATTAACTACTTGGGCGATTTCAACCAGACTGGCTGGAATGAGCCTATGGCGGTAGGCCTTAGAAGTTGCATATAGAATTTTGATTGGTTAATTTTTCCGGCGGCCATTTTGGGTTTTATGAATATTTTGGGAAATCAGTTAAAAGGCTACTCATTATCCGCTTGGCCGATTTCAACCAAACTCAGCTGGAAGAACCCTAGGCCTGTATGCTTCAGAACTGGTATACATAATTTTTACGGCTTGATTTTGATGGTGTCCATCTTGGGTTTTCCGATAAATGGGAATTCATATAAAATGCTATGCCTCATTAATCGCTTGGGCAATTTCAAACAATTTTGGCTGGAAGGATCCTATTGTCGTAGCCTCTAGAAATTCTAGTCAGAATTTCGATAGGTCAATGTTTTGGCAGAAATCTAAGATTTTCTGACAGTTTTCCGGAACCATTTAAAAACGGTACTCATTCCTTCAATCAATAACCCGATTTCAACAAAACTTTGGTGGAACAATCCTATGACGGTAGGCTTCAACATATTAAACGAGAGTCTTGATTGGGCAATTTATATTTTGGTGGCCATCTTGGATTTTCCGATCATCCATCGTGTCTATTTAAATGCAAATGGTTTAAATAACAATGGTCCAGGTGAGCGGCACAGGCCGTTGGGCCTCTTGTTGTTATTATTATTATTATTATTATTATTATTATTATTATTATTATTATTATTATTATTATTTTCAGAAAGTATGATATTTGGGATCCTACATTGAGGTTTATTGGTTTGAACGTCTGGCCAGCTTGGTTGAAAGTCATTGTGTCGGGACTATATTACGTCATTAGGGTATAAACTATACACCCACACCATAATTTTGTTTTCATTGTTTTAACACTCTGCCTGCTTCAAGCTATCAGACAAAAAATTTCTTTGGCAATAACTCTGGATCTGATAAATATTTTGAAACATATTTAAATGAAAATTGTCTGTGGCTTAGCCATCAACAACTTTCATTCAAATAGTTTTCAAAATTTTGAGCATGCCCAGAGTTAACCCCCATAGAAATGCAGTCTGCAGAAATGCAGCAGACAAACAGTTAAATGGCATCATATAGGTTCTGTCTTTTTATGTTTAAATAACTAATGAACCAGCAAACCGTTACCAACAAGGAAACGAATGAACAGTAAAACAAGACAGCAGTGTAACAGTCAAGGCAGGGCAGTGTTACATTGACGGGATATCGGCGAAAATCTTGGCATTGTGCATTTCCAAATGCAAATCTTGCTTTGTATGAAGATCACAATGACCGTGACCTCAAAATTCTGAATGTCTGTGCTGCTTCTACTGGCTGAGGTGACGATACTTAGTTCTGATAATATTGCCAATTCTGAAATAAAGTCCAGATGAGCCAAGCAGACCCAAAAATCTGCATGTTATACAAATATTACAATGACCTTGACCTCTGACCTCAATATCACATGTACTTCATCCACTTGATGTAGGTAAGCGTGTGACCGAGTTACATTCAAGTAGGGTGGACAAACCCTAAGATATAACACAATATGTTGAGTTAGGCCAAAAATTTAACTAAAATAAATAGAGTTAAGTGAACTTGAGCTTTGACCTTATTACCTCAATAATAGTGTACTGCATATGGTTGATGTATGCAACCATGTCTCCAGGTTTAGTCACAATAGGTTGATCCAATCCTTATTTATCCTTAACCAGATTTTGAACAAAATCAAAAACTTAACCGGAAGAGTATTATACCAAGGCCACAATGATCTTGACCTGTGGTCTCGATATCATTGTGCTCTATCCGGTTGATATATGTAATCATGTGTCCAAATTTAGTCGCAATAGGGTGAAGTCATGACGAGATATAAGACGCTATGTTGAGCTAAACCAAAAACTTAATCATAAAAATTACAGCAAGGGCACGGTGTCTTTGAACTGACTCCATCACCTCAATATCTTTGTGCTCCATCTCCTTTACATAAGGAAGGATTTGCCCAAGCTTAGTCCCAATTGGGTGAAGAAATGCCGAGATATAGTACAATATGTGAGTCTAAACCAAAAACTTAACCGTAAAGAGCTTTACACCAAGTTCACAGTGTCCTTGAACTTTGATCTCATGACCGCAATTTCATTGTGCTGCATCGCCTTACTATACGGAAGCGCGTGGCCAAGTTTAGTCCCAATAGGGTAAACCAATCTTGAGATATAAGACAAAATGTTAAGCTAAACAAAAAACTTTGCCATCGCAAATTGAGTGCTATAGCAAGGTCACAGTGACCTTCAACTTTGACCTCATGACTTCGATACCATTTCAATACCATTGTGCTCCATCTCCTTGATATAAGGAAGCATATGACCAAGTTTAGTCCCAATAGAGTGAACCGATCCTATATAAAATGATATGTTGAGCTAAACCAAAACCTTATCCGTATAAGTATTTTACCAAGATTACAGTGACCTTGAACTTTGAACTCATAACCTCACCATGGTTGCGCTTCATCCACTTGATATAAGTTAGCATGTGTACAAGTTTAGTGCCATTCCAATGAACTGATCCTGAGATATAACCGAGATTGGATACCAACAAACAGACAGACAGACAGACAGACAGACAGACAGACAGAAATTTTCACGAATAATAAAGGCAAAATGAGCTAAACTGAAGAATCTACCTGGTAACTGTTAAGGTCTGCATTTTATTCAAGTCAAATGGGACAATGGCATTGATCGTTGACCTCGATATCATTATACTTTATCTCTTGATACAAGGAAACATGTGTCCAAGTTTAGTCCCAATGGCGTGAAGTCATGCCGAGATATAAGTCGATAAGCTGATCTAAACCAGAAACTTAACCATAAAAATAGAGTTTTATAAAAAGTTCAGATTGACCTTGAACTTTGACCTCATCACTGCAATATCATTGTGCTGCATCATCTTGATATAAGGAAGCATGCTTCAAAGCTTAGTCCTAATAGTGTGAACCAATCCTGAGATTTCAGACAATATGTTGAGCTAAGCCAAAAACTTAACCGTAAAAGATAGTCTTACATCAAGGTCACAGACTCACTTTTTTATTCTCAATCCCCTTGATATAAGGAAGCATTTGGCCAATTTAGTCACAACCAGGTAAAACCCTACCGAGATATAAGACGATATATTGAGCTAAACCAAAAAGTTAGCCGAGATTGAATTAGCCGACAAACAGACAGATAAACAGCCAAACAGGCGGAGTAACGGAACCCATCGATATATTAGCGAATATTCTAATTTTCGCCAATAATAAGAGAAATAAGAAATTTCGACTATTGTACCTGTTTCGTTGACATGGATTTCGGTGATTTCCTTTTTCTTTTGTGTCCTAATCAAACACGAGGAATTTTGAAACGTGAAATTCCTAGGTTCCTGGAACCAACCTTTCTGAGTGTATGAGGCGAATCGGATATCAATAGTTTCTCAGAAACTGCGACAACCAACTAACCAACCAACTAGCCAACCAACTAACTAACCAACCAACCAACCAACTATGACATCAGTATGACACTGACGATATATTTTCAAATGTAAACCTAGACTTATCTCAAGATCACGATGACCATGCCCTCAAACGTCTGAGTGTCTTGCTGCTGCTCCTACTGGTTGAAGCAGGCGTATGTCCTACTGAGAAGAACTTTACTGTTAACACCTGCATGTTACAATGACCTTGGTATATGGCCTCAATTTCATTGTGATCCATTATAATATATGGAGGTATTTGTCCAAGGTTAGTCCCAATGGAGCGAAGCCATGTCGAGAAATAAGACGATATGTTGAAATAAACCAATAGCTTAACCGTAAAAGGTTTTATACCAAGATCACAGGGACCTTGAACTTTGACCTGATGACCTCACTACCAGTGTGCTCCCAACCCCTTGATATAAAGAACCATCCAAGTTTAGTCTCAATGGGTTGAAGCCATGACGAGATAATAGACGATATGTTGAGCTAACGCAAAGACGTAACCGAGATTGGACGGCGACAAAGACAGACGGCATAACGGAACAAATCGATATATATTTTCGCCAATAACAACAAGCAAACAGAGTGAGGTTGACGATATCCCTATTAGTATCAATTTGCAGAAAACTATACCAGATAAGTTGTTAAATATTTTGAAACTAATTTGACTTCTCCCTGTTGCTTCCTATGGCAGCAACAGCGCCCAGTCCAATTAATTTCAAAATATTCAACAGCATCTTTAGTAAATAGTAAAGACATACAATTCGTACAACAACGCATAGTCTGTCTTCCACTATGTGTTCGTGACGTACTTCCCTACGTCATTCATGACGTCTAAACGACGTCATTGATTATGATGTCACACTACACGTCACGTAGTTAATTATGACGTCATATGATGGTTGAATGAAGTGGAAAGGTCTATTGATGCCGTTATTGAATTAGAGGTGGATATTACATCTTCATGATGCAATAAACACGAAAAGGTCCTATCACAAAGGTTAGGACCCAGTGAATCACGTGATCCCTTAATGACCTTGACATCTATACCTATAGATATTGATGTGTAAATGAGCTTATAGCAGCAGTAGTGCATTTTCTGACTGAGAATTTCTAGGTACGTAAACCTATTTGATAGGATGCCAAAGTCCTACACACACGTGCGCATACATGGACGCACGCATACGCTCACCACCTCTAGTACTCAGGAGCATGCGTACAACATTTTCCTGGTGCTAATGTGCGTATATAATGCTGTTGAATATATCTTTTTCTTCTAGAAACCTCTTCGAGCTAAAGCGATATGGAACTCTATGGGAATGAAGTATGTACTAGTTAACGCAGGAAACAGATGTAACGTCAATGGCGGATTTCCAGTTTATCTATCAATCATATGGCGTCATAATCAACTACGTGACGTGTCACATGACGCCATAATCAAATACGTCATCAATCGCGTAGCTAGGTTCGTCATGAACGCTTAATTGATGACGGACTAAGCGTTGTTGTACGAATTGTATCTCTTTCCTATTTAATAAACATGCAGTTGAATATTTTGAAACTAATTTGACTGGACGCCAATTCAAATTAGTTTCAAAATATTCAACATCTTAATTGTATTGTTTTCTAGAAATTGATTGACTAATCAGGGCGTTCAGGGATCGATCGATCCCGACACGGGCGAAGTGTGGATGGATCTTAGCTAGAGATGGGCAGGGCATAGCTAAAATTGGATTCCTCTATTATGAGCCATCTCTGATGTCGTAGATGACGATTACTTAAATCCTCAATGGCTAAATTTGGTCAAGTCTATCAGAATATTTCGTTATTGAATGTCCATTTGCAGGCTAAGAGAAGAATATTTTGGAAATTTATCACTGGAATAACTGGCTCAGTTATTCTCATCATTCTAGCGGTGAATTTGACCAATAGCCATCTCTTGCCCTACAACGTACGTGTGTGTGTCTGGATGTATATCTGTCAAAATTCTGGACATTTCTGCCAAAGATGAATAAGTCATACCTATACACGTCGCATTTGTTTTTCTTTACAGGCCTGTTTTCAATTGGTGGACTGACCTTGGAGTGATGGAGGTATTTAATAGAAACACCCGTATATTTATAAACTTAGTATGTCATGATATAACAAAATAGCATTTTCCAGTTTTTAATGTATGTTCAGGTTAAAGATTCAGAATATAAACTACGGAAATAGAGGAATCCGATCTCTCGCTCAAGTGTATGGCGTCATAATCAATTACGTCACGTGTTATTTGACGTCACAATCAAAATGACGTAGCTCCGTTGCGAAAACCGAAAAGCCAGTTACTATCTTACAAGATAGTTTAGAAGCTTTTTTAACGTTATTGATTTGTTCAATTTGTTAAACTATCGTCATCAAAGCCTCATCCGTACACTAGTGGAATCCAGTCCCTTAGTCAATCATACGACATCATAATCAACTACGTCATATGTATGCTGACGTCATAATCAATTATTACAATTACAATTTGTATATCTTTGCTATTTAATAAATATTTTGCTGAATATTTTGAAACTAATTTCACTGGGAGCTGTTGCTGTCAGAGTTTTAAAATATTCAACAGCATAGCTGTATAGGCTTCTGGAGAGTGAGATGATGGAGTGCAGGAATCGATCGATCCCAACACGGACATAACGCTGGTGGTGCTTAGCTAGACGTGGGCGAGGCATTTCTAAAACTGTATTCGTCCATTCCCGGAATATAGAATTAACGCATGGACAGTTCTCATGGAATGGGTTTCCGTAATCTCGGATAACTTTAATCAAACTAGTTACGTGTTGTGGAAACATTTTTGCTCTGATAATCATTCTTCATGGCGGTTGTAATGGAAGGATCCGACCTGTTGCTCAAGTAGGCCTCTAAAACGCCATACACAATTACATAACGTGTAGACCAGCCGTCACAATACGGAGTAAATCTATCTAGCCCCGTCATGAACATCGAAAGGGCCGTCAAGTGTGCGAATAGAGGATTCCATTTTATCCATCAATTATATGACGTCATAATCAACTACGTGAAGTGTAGGCTGACGTCATAATCAATAACGTCATGAATGACGTAAATAAGTTCGTCACGAACGCATAATTGATGACGGACTAAGCGGTGTACGAATGCTTTTATTATTTAATAAACATTCTGTTGAATATTTTGAAACTAATTTCACTGGGAGATGTTGCTAGCATAGACAGCAATCTCGCCTAGTTAAATTATTTTCTAAATATTCAACCACCTACCTGTATAGTTTTCTGGAAATCGAGATTATTGGAGTGCCGGGATCGATCGATTCCAACCTGGATAAAATAAAGTGAGAGTGGAGCTTAACTAGAGATGGGCGGGGCATGGCTAAGACGGGATATGGCTAAAACGGGATTCATCCATTCTCGGAACGTATAATTATAAGACATCAGGACAGTTCTCATTGAATGGGTTTCTGTAATCTCCGATACTTTAGATCAAACTGGTTAAGTGTTGTTGGAAACATTTTTGTTCTGATAATCATTATTCATAGCGGTTTTAATGGAGGGATCCGATCTGTTACTCATGTATGCCTTCAGTAGGCCTACATAACGTCATGCACAATTACATCACATGTAGGCGGGGCATCACAATATATAGTCACGTATCTAGCCCCGTCATGAACATTCAAAATGCCGTCAAGTGTGCGAATGGAGGATTCCAGTTTATCCATCAGTCATATGACGTCATAATCAACTACGTGACGGGTAGGCTGGCTTCATAAACAATAGCGTCATGAATGACGTAGATAGGTTCGTCACGAACGCATAATTGATGACGGACTAAGCGTTGTTGTACGAATTGTATGTCTTTACTATTTATATTGGCAGCGACAGCACCCAGTAAAATTAATTTCAATATATTCAACGGTTTACATGACTTGCGTTCCGTAGCGAAAACGTTCCAGAGCGCTCTGCACGTGCAAAATCGGCGTTTATCGTTTTTGTCTCGCCTGCGAAGCAGAAAGCCAGACATAGGTATCACTCTTCAGACCGCGACGGCGTCAACATTAAGGTTCTGCGTTTAGAAAAACTTCTAAGCTTATATTTAAGGATTGGTTAAGCCTATTGCAATTAAATTTAGATTACATGGTTACCTATAATGTTAGGAAGCAGCGCGATGATGATGGGTCACAGGGTAAAAGGTCAAGGTCACTGTTACCGCGATACATAACTCTGCTTTTTCAACATTAAGTTTTTGCGTTTAGCAAAACTACTTGGCTTCTCTTTCAGTATTGGTTAATCCTATTGGAACTAAACTTGCATACATTGTTACCCATCATGTTAGGAAGTACCATGCTGACACTGACGAGATATGTTCCGCCCATCTCTAGCTAATCTCCCTCAACACCTCTCTCTTGTTGGGATCGATTGATCCCTGAACTTATTGACTATCAATTTCCAGTAAACTATACGGGTAAGCTGTTAAATATTTTGAAACTAATTTGACTGAGAGCTGTTGCTGCCTCTCAGCATGTTTATCAAATAGTACAGAAATACAATTCTTACAAAAAACGCATCGTCCGTCATCAATTTAGCGTTCGTGATGAGCTCATCTACGTCATACATGACGTCATTGATTATGACGTCATCCTACACGTTGTGTAGTTGATTATGAGGTCATATGATAGATGGATACGCTAGAAAGGTCCATTGAATATTCGCTCTGTTATAGGACTGGCGTAATGATGTCATTCAGGCTATGAAAGATCAACATATAGACGCGATTATCTCGCCTGGATTCGCGAGCCCTGCATTGCCGTTGGCCGCAACATGCGATATATTTGGTAAAAAATTAAATGCTTCATTTCTATTTGCTGCTTGTGAAACTTGATTAATATAGAAGACGATCCCCTGATAACGCAGCTTACAGGGCCGATGCTGGACCTATACCGGGCCGATACTTAAAGTATCGGCATGGCATTGGTCCAGCATTGGCCCAGTAAACTGCTTTAAGTCTTTAATAAGTGTTGAACTAATATGGAACATATCAATGCAGTTTAATTATATACGTATGCTGGTATTTTGTAACTAACTTTCTCTGTATCACCAATCGTGCATGGCAATGCCACTTAACTGGATTTGACAGGGAACCGTCCGCTGATACGCGTATATTGTACACTCCATAATTATATACTGCTAAAAATTGCTAAAGATATTCTAAATAAATATACATAAATACGAGAAAAGCAAGATTTCCATAACCCAGATATGCACCCTAATCTAATCTTAATGCGATTGAAGAAAGTGACAGCTAAATGGATATTGCGCAGTCAACCGCTAGTGGTCTACTCATACTTGCCAGTATGGGGCCTGAAAAAGCAGTCCGCTGTCATTCAGTGAAGTACCTGTTTTTACCTAAAGAAAACAATGAAATTCTTTTTCTCATTGCATTTGAAGGAATTTGCTAATTCTTGTTGTGAAATAATGCCCCTGAGTGCTCAAGAATTTTCTCGTCTTGTTGTCTGCTGCAATGCTGTCAGACGCAACAACGAGGTTTTGGCCCTACCAATAGATTACACACACCATACCCCACCCCACCCCACCCCACCCCGCCCCCTCATGTCTAAAGACGTTCCTACACCACAGATCCAGACAGACTGTAGAAACAGACTGCGTGTCAGTAGTTCGAGACCGCTGTGAGGGTACCCTTGAATGAGAGGAATCGTCAAACAAGGCTGGGATGGAGTAGAGAACATCTCAACTGAACACCTGCTGAAATGGGAAGCTGGCTTTTTCACAAACTCGTCGTGATTCTGCTTGGACTTGGATGTGTTCGTGTATGGCGCCGTCAAAATGAAAGATTTGCTGATGCCAACGTGGTGGAACAAGCCGGTTATGACGGAGGTTCGGTCATGGTGTGGTGTGGAAAAACTGGCATTGGTGCTGGTGGCCATAGAGACTTCTACTATATCCAGCTCTCTGACTGGTGTGAGGTAAAGGGACGAAATCTTCATCCCATTGTCTGGCCATATGCTGTTAGCCATCCCAAACACACACGCACGCACTCACGCACGCACACACGCACTCACGAACGCACGCACGCACGCACGCACGCACGCACGCACGCACGCACGAACGCACGCACGCACGCACGCACGCACACCTCCCCTGCTGCGCGGCCATACATTATCAACCATCAGAATGAACTCTTACCCTCTTGCACCGGCATATGGCCGAACAAACGGCCGGGGAACTTCATTCATATACATCACATCAATCAGATGATGATCATCATCATCATCATCATCTTGCATGCTCGGTATGATCAAGCATAAATTAGACAATGATGGTTGGATGTTACGACCTAAGAGTGGCATGCTGTATGCACACGTGCTCCAACCCAGCAAGCCTGACAGCTGGCAGAATAAATACCCAGACGATATTAAGTTAATCCCACAATAGTGCCCTAGAATAGGAGGGAGGGGCATTAGATAAAACACAGAGCACAGATGCATAGGATGAACTGTGCTTCCACTTCTTGCATTTGCTCGCCGTCCTGGTGCTATTGGAGTATGCAGAGAGACGACCACAAACAGTATAATTTCCAGACCTGCTTTTAGCGTCTTGCAAGGCACGCATTATGGATGGCGATGTGCCTCTAGGGTATGCATCGACTCCGAGGACATCACACTGTCATATAGACGGAGTAACGTTCGACCATATCTTATGACGAATCTTTCAAGCATGGGACAGGATATTATAATAAGCAAATCGCAGGCATGGTTGACGGCATTCTCCCGACGGCAGAGTGTTAATCCTCCGTGACGTCGTAACTCCAGACTGTAATTAGTACGGTCCGATGCTGTTGCGAGAATGGGTTGACGGTGGACCTTTCCAGTGTATCCATCCATCATGTGACGCCATAATTAACTATGTGACGTGTAGGATGTAGTCATAATCAATGACGTCATGAATAACGTAGATAAGTACGTCACAAACGCATAATTGCTGACGGACTAGTCAAGGAGTTCAGAGATCGATCGGTGGGTGGAACTTAGATAGAGACCGGCATGGTATAGATAAAACTGGAATGACCCATTCTTTAGCTGTGATTCGCAACTAGTATATAGGCCTACCTACCTACCTACCTACCTGCCTACCTACCTACCTACCTACCTACCTACCTGCCTCCCTGTCCAATTGTTGATATGGGTGGCAAATCCGTATATGTTGCAACTATAGGGCGCTCGCACTCATTTTATATTAACACTGGTTGCAGAAATCATGGCTGAATTACCAACTTATTCGTTTTCAGGTGTTATTCTATATGCTCTGCTTTACAATGCATTGAACTTCCCGACCGGCTCTCTGCCTGTTGCAACTGTGACCAAAGAGGATTTGGATAATTTGGAAGAAAATTACAAACCTCGGACTAATGAGGAGAAAAACCTCAAAGAGGTAGGCTATTATGAGTCTAATTAAGGACTTCTCAGTTTGGGGTATGCATTTTCTGTTTGCGCGCAAACTTTTGTCTATTTCCTTTACAAATGTGTGGCTGTAAAAACGGTTGCTAACAACCAGGTTCACAAAATTGACACAAGTCTTCCTTCAATTAGAATAGGCTTTTAGACTGTTGGTTTAATTAACTGCATCCGACAATTAAATGACTCACACGCGCGCACGCACGCTCGATCGCTCGCGCGCGCTCGCACATGCACGCACGCATCTGGATCATTCCAAACATTACCGCGTTGATTTGGTTGTCTTAGGCCGTGTTCGCACTAGAGAGTTAACCCGGACTAACGCCATACGGATTAAGTCTTTAGCGAGAACACGGCCTTAGTTTTGCATTCCTTTGTAGAATTGAGGTTGTTTTTGACAGGTTCGTTGCATTTTACCGTGCAACAATATTATTACCCTGATGATGGGTTATCTACCTTTAAACGTTGTTATCTATGTTTCAGGGATGTCGCGGTGGCCTCGGTTTGCCCATCAATGTACAATGCTCTTCACTGCATTACAAAGAGGAGCTTGTGCTCAGAATTATGAAGGAAATTGAAACCGGCGTGCAAAGGAATAAAGCCAACGATTAAAATCTAGTATTTTCGATTCTGTACAGGAACTGTAAATGTCTTCAAATTAGCTATGCCTATTATGTTATAAAGACAGAAGAAAATACCATAATATATATATACGGCTAACGTAAGTTAACCCCATTGTTTCACCGTGACCCTTTAACCCTTTCATGCCGAAGCCGGACGACTGTCTTCGGTGATTCTTTGGAATGCCCATTTGCAGGCCAACCGAATGCTATTTTAGAAAATTTACCACTGGAATGACTGGCTCGATAAACGAGCCAGTCATTCCAGTGGTAAATTTTCAAAAAATAGTCTACTCTTGGCCTGCAAATGAACAATTAGTAAGCAAATACTTAGATTTTAGCCATTAAAGTGTTAATAGTTAAACCGGTCAAATGCGGCGTCTGGAAGTGGTTTCGAGAATACATATTTATAGGCCGAGAGAAAACTCTAAAATAATCAATTACGTCATGAATATGACTTAGAATAATCTTTAGGGTTGTACGAATTGTATGTCTTTACTATTTAATAAACATGCTGTTGAATGTTTGGAAACTAATTTGACTTGCCGCTTTTGCTGCCATAGGCGTTAGTTTCATAATATTCAGCAGCTTACCTGTAGAGTTTTCTGGAAATTGAGATTCAGAGAGTGCAGGGGTCGGTCGATCCCAACACTGGCAAAGCGTTGGGGGTAGTTTAGCTAAAGATGGGCGGGTCATAGCTGAAACTGATTTCCTCCATTGAGACCGGCTAAACCAACCACGTTGGTTTAAACAATATTATTTTTCGGTTAAATTGGGAGCACAGGAAGATACATCCTATTAGTGTGCCTCCCACTTGTAATGATATACAGTAATTTAATTAATCAAGTGGCGGGTACATAAGATCATGATAGACTAAATAATTTAATAATAAGTTTAACTAATATCATTGTTAATAAATTACTAATAAAGACAGAATAGTAGAAGTAGAAGAATGTAGAGTAGAGTAGAATTCGGGATGATTTTCACACATTCCTGCTCGCACCGCGTGGTGATGGGTAGCGTGCGGCGGGCAAAGGTACAATTTTGGGTGGACGATTATAGGCGAATGAATATCAATTAAAACGGCCAGTGTCAGCAATGTATTGGCAAAATAGTGTGGATACTATAATATTCGTGTCTGTATTGAGATTTCATTGCCATATAGCAAAACTTTAGCGGTCAGTGGGTTAATGGGAATATTGTTTAGGCCTAATTCAGTATAAAATATTCTTTGATTATTGTGTAGTGGGCAGTGGAAGATATAGTGCTCAATTGTTTCATCCGGGTGCCCACATGAGCACCTAGGTGAGTCTAACAAGAAGTTGTCATGGAGGTGTCTGTTTAAGCCACTACAATCGTTTCGGAGCCTGGAATATGCTATGTTAGCAGGTCGTTGGCCTGCATAGTACCACCTAGGTGGGGGTCGTTTTCGAGACAATTTATTTTTAAATTCTTGTATTTTATGGGACGTTTTGACTGGATCCGGAAGACTATTCCAATCTCTAATCGTAGCCGGAAAGAAAGAACTATGATAGAGCTCAGTGCGACATCTGGGCGGTGTATAGGTGTTGAGTTGGCGGATATTATAACAGTTTGTCCTTTGTGAAAAGGGCAAGAGATAACTAGACAATGTCTCACTTGTTGCGCCGTTTATAATTTTGTAGAGCATTACTAATTTTTGGGGTTTGCGTCTGCATGAAAGTGTTACCATAACCGTTTCAGCGTATAAATCGTCCGTGCTGGCACTGCAAGTGAGTCCACTTATAGTTCTTAGGACTACCTTCTGGACATTTTCCAGCCTTGTACTGAGATTTTGTCACGTGGGAGATTATCCCAGACGGGGCTTGCGTATTCTAGTAAGGGTCTGATAAAGCTCTTGTACATAATTTCCAGGTAATCTCTATCAAGTATATATTTCAAACCCTTGAGCAGAGAGACCATATGTTGGGCCTTTGTCATCATTGCTTCTACATGTTATATCCAATGACCTTTACTATTAAGAGTGACGCCGAAGTGCTTTTGGTGCGTTGATGGATAAATTTCAGAGTCTTTGAAGTCTATCGGAAAACATGCTGCTAAGCGACCAGCATCAATGGACAGGTTTGGTGGGTCTTTGCATCGATACAAAAGAACAAGATTAAAAAACTAACGAAATTAAAGCGATTAATTGAATCGTCTCCGCATAAACTTAGCACCATCTGGGCATACATGAACGATCAACCCCCGGAATATAGCCGGGGGAAAACCTCCAACACCAACATCAACAAGTAAGGAACTCATGATTCATGAACATATAAAATTACGAGCAGACACTGGTAACGCAGGTTAATGATCCGGTATTGGGCCAATACCGGATGGAACCGGCCCAGTCTTGGCCCTATACTCGTTAACACGCGTTTTCAGAGGAGTCTAGTTTCTATAGAAACTATCGAGCATGGTTTCGGTAGATAGGCGCGCCAAGCGTGGCAAGGACAGCTGCACTTGATACAGGAATACCAATCTGTAAGAATCAATCACTGTCTTTCCGACACGCGATACATGGAACTCTAAGCTCCAAATTAGAAATATAAGATGAGTTAAGTCGCCCTGCCCTCTCTTAGACCATTTGAATAGGTTATAGTGGCGTAGTCACCCTCTCTTAGAGTATTATACCATTTGAATAGGTTGTAGTGGCGTCAAACCTACGCCTGATTCATCAACCCATGCTTATTGGCAAGATAATCACATTATTGGAAGTAAGAATAAACGGATCAATTTTTAGCAATGTCCCGCCTATTTGCGGTTAATCTCCGACCATACTGTCCGCGTGTTGGGATCAATTTATATACTTTGATTTGTCTTTGAATCCTGAATTTTCAGACCACAAATTTCAAGGTAACCATACAGGTAACCTGCCGAATGTTTTGAAACTAATTTGACTGGATGCTATTACTGCCAATGGCAGTAACAGCGACGAGTGAAATTAGTATCAAAATATGCAGCCGAATGTTTATTAAATAGTAAAGCCATACAATTCGTACACTTGACGGACAATTCAATTCGGACAATTTGATTGTGTCGTCAGCCTACATGTTGCGTAATTGATTATGAAGTCATACACTTGAGTGACAGATCCGATCTATTATGTATTTTTATATTACTATTGTGTCTATTTCAACAAGGTTGCCCAGTCTCTAGTAGTCCACCCAACTATATTGTAACATTGCTACCTGTAGAATTGCAATCATTCACAATATTCAGCCATTACCTTGTGCAGTATATTGCCGGCTGTAATTCTTACCAGGTATTCCACTTTTCATAAATCCACTGGCCATCAGTTCATATTCTGGTAGAAATTCAGTGAATCCAGAAACAAGCGTCTTTTCCCTATCATTTTCACATGTCAAATGAAAGGTATTAATCAATGCGATGTGGACCTTGTTGTTCTTTAGATGCACTTTCCATATGATAGGCCATGCCTTCATAAACATGCCAAGGTCATAATAACACACTCTTGCACGGCATCGTCTTAAGTCCTTTGCCACAATTAGAAGGAATACAAAAGGGAACTATCAAATGATGTTTATTGGCAATCTCATCACCGGTAAAAAGCGGAAATGAATTGAAATAATTTGACAAAAATCATTTCCTAGCTCTAGTAGTACTTAACTAGGAACCAATTAGTGACTTTGCTTCGCACTCCGTCATGTGTTATTTTAATGGTGTATGGAGAAACAGGGCGCTGTGCACTAAGTATTACCATAAAGACTAACATGGTCCGGTTTTGGACAGATCTGCTGAATGCAGGGTACGGAAAATTGTCCTCTGTACTTTACTTTATCTGTCGAGAATTGGAACAGGAAACCAATTTTAACTTTGCATGGTTAACAGCTATAAAATCTATCCTCCAAGAAACAAATTAAGAACACGTATTTAATACTGAGTATATCAACAAGCACCATATAGTAAAAGTGACAAAAATACGCTCCAGATGCAATAAATACAATATGGGAAGATAAACTCTACACATCGACTGGACTATTATTCTACAAGGACATTAAAGAAGACATTAAATTTGAAAATTATTTTTTTAATGTTCTCAAAAAAAAAAGAAATGCCATTACTCTATTTCATTTTAGAACACTAAACCATAAACTGACCATTAAAACCGGACGATGGACGAAAATTGACAGACAAAACAGACTACGTACAAATTGTAACGAACTCGATGACTCAACTCACTTTCTTTATAAATTCTACAAATACAATGATTTAAGAGGTAAATTTATCCCACGTCATTATATTTCAAGAGCAAATACGAACAAAACAAGTGCTTCTAACAATGTGCAATGAACCTGTGCTTAAAAGATATGGAAGTTTCTGACATTTTCAAGGAAGCTCAGGCAAAGTACTGACGGCAAGTGGGGAGGAACTGTTCTCGATATTTCCCAATAAGCCATATGCCCTTGAGTGTAACAACCCAAATATATATGTATGTGTATATGTAATAATTTGCAATTTACGAGCAATGATTATTTATGCTTTAACAATCCACCACATGATATATGAATACGACAGCGCCCCTTGACGATTAACTGGAGAAAATGCTCAATTCTCCTTATATCACCTTCGTGTGCACGAATTGTATAATATTGATAAATCAATTTAATGACTGTTGGGTATTCTGAAACTAATTTGACTTGTGAATATGTTCAATTCAGTTTCTCTTTGTGCCTTTTTCAAGTGAACTGTATGCCATTTATAAATCAGCAATTTAATGACTTTCGGATATTTTGAAACTAATTTGGCTGAAAAATACTCAAGTTACCTTCTATTTGTGCCATTTTCAAGTGTACGATTCGAGTCAAAGTCTAATAGCTTTCGAATATTTCGACCGTTCTCCTTGTGCTACTGTCGAGTGTACGAATCGCATTTTGTTGATAAATTTATAATGATTATAATTATGTATATAAAATCTACGGTCATGAAATATATTGTCAACACTGTAATGCCTCATATGCCTATATAAGGCCTGAGTATAATAAAGTGAACTTGAAGTGTGTGTGTGTGTGCGTGCGTGCGTGCGTGCGTGCGTGCGTGCGTGCGTGCGTGCGTGCGTGCGTGCGTGCGTGCGTGCGTGCGTGCGTGCGTACGTACGTACGTACGTACGTGCGTACGTGCGTGCGTGCGTGCGTGTGTGGGTACCACATACGTTAACGAACGAAAGCTGACCTGAATATAGTTTCGTAAGCGATACGAATCGGAATGGTATTCGCTATAGGCGCAGATATAGAGCGATTATCTTCTACCGTTAACTCACTGTTGAACATTTTGAAAACATTCTAATTGAAAGTCAATAATTCTGGTGGAAGCAACGAATTCTGGTCAAAATTTTGCAAAATATAATGCTGGATTCCAGACTCGTAACATGATACATACTGGGTATTTTGAAATTCGTGTGACAGAAAGTAGGTCCTTTTGCTGGACTTTCAGTCAAATTGTTTTAAAATTTTACCTGTATAGTCCTGCAGCTGACATCACTTTTTGTATGCAAGTCAATATAGGGAGGAAATTGGTTCAGAATTAGTTAAATTGATCCATTAGACGCAAAAATTACTTGATTGTTTGATTCTTATCTTTTCATTCTTTTTTTTTTTTATTCCTATCCTTGATTCATTGAAAATGGCCGCCAGCGAGGTTGAAATCAGATATAAATCAACACACCTTAAAAACTATGACTCCTGAAACCTTCAAAATAGTGCTTAGCGATATTAATTCAATTTCATTATGTAATCTACAGTTCCTATTCTAACCAAGACTACTTGTGCGTGTGTGTGTGTAGAAGCAACAAGCTAAAACGCAAGCTCGAGTGACGTCGTAGCATCGGGAGAAATTCCTTCTTTTAAGTAAATTATGCCTATGGCAGCAACAGCGCCCAGTCAAATTAATTTCAAAATATTCAACAACATATTTATTAAATAGTAAAAGCAAGCAATTTGTACCACAATGCATAGACCGTCTTCAACTATGCGTCCGTGACGTACTTATCGACGTCATTCATGACGTCATTCATTATGATGTCATTGTATACATCACGCAGTTCATTATGACGTCATATGATGGGTGGGTACTCTGGAAAGGTGAATTCCGAGGATGACCCCACTTTTTGCACCCTCGCGTGTACGCTGATGACGTCATTAAAATGGTTGTCAGAACTATAAAGCGAGTATGAATCACAAAGATAGCTCCACAACTAGATATCGAAGCATGCAAAATCAATATTTAAATACCAGTTCTACAAGTTTTGACAACGTGTAGCCATGCACACTTATTTTGCAACACTGAAGCAAGAATTGAATTCAGACACTCATTACACACAGTAGAGTTACTCCTTGGTTAATGTGTGTGTATGTGTTAAGAAGCCTAGCCACTTGCAAACATCTTCATGGAGTGCGTTAAACGCAATATACTCAGATGAGATCTTAGAAATTAAACAAGTAGGGTTCTTGCCTGCCAGACCAAGCCCTATACCATTAACATGTGACTGTTTTACTGCCCTTTGCAACTTCAACAAAGTTGTGTTGCAACTGCAACATGGATATCCCGCAGTGGCATTTGATGGGTAGTGAGTACTGCATTGCTCGTAAGGGTCAAATGAATAGATATAAGCAATTTGAACATCTTGTGTTGAACCTCATCATCTCACTTGATGAAAGTTCTTCTAGGGTGTCTGGGAATGTATATACGCGGGAATGGAGCTTACGATATTTTCATGAAGTGTTCCATGGTCGAAGTAAATGTGACTGAATCTGTACTCGGTGGAAGAAACTATGTAAGAGGTGTGAATGGAATGTTTATGCTTGCCGAAAGTTTATCATCGATTTCGGTGCTAAAGTTCCATCTATCCAACATTTTTTTCTTTTGTACTGTCTGTAGTACATTGACCGTGGGTGACAGAAATCAGAATAGTTCCTATAGTGTGATGACTTTATACGGCATGTGTCTCTTTTGAGCAATCTGATCTAATCAGACAAAGACTACATTTGAATTCTGTGCAAAATTCTCAACTAATATTTGCAGTGTCCGGCTGTACACACTATTACTGCTGGAGCTCACTTTATCTAGAGGATATGCGAGGACTTAAGGACACAGCTCCAGAGGACTATGATACATATCTCAAGTGTCACAAATTTACAGCTGTTGGTGCTGATATGGTTTTGGAACAAACTATCAATAGATTCAAAAGGAGGCCATGTGGAATAATCGGAAACACCAAACAAAAATCTGTTGCTCAGTGGGAATTTATATTTCATGAGCTGTTGATGAGCACCGACCTGTTCCGTGAGGGAACCTCGAACCTCATCCATTGCAACAACCGCTGAATTACATGTTCAATATGAGTTTACACGAGCAGAGGCAGAAACCACTGATAAAGCAATCTCGTCAGTGGTAAAGTATGTGTTATCAAAATAAAAACCCTTTTGAACAGTTTGTTTATGATCAGTTGCACAACGTGGTGACAAAGGAAGTTGCTACAGACAGTACAAAAGAAAAAAAATGTTGGATAGATGTAACTTTATCGATTATAAACTTCGACTGCCGTACACTTCATACACTTGGCAAGTCGACACATTGGGGGCAATACACAAAACACTGATATCAACATTAGCACCCAAAATGTACTGAATGTCCTCAAGAATAAACCCGACTCTAAATATTCACATGGTTAGCTGATCGAGTGATGCAGAGGCATGGCTATGACTTGCAGGTGTTATTCTTATATGAACTATCAGAAAAGCTGTATGCTGTTTGATGACATGGGCATCTAAAATGCGGGACCAAAAGTTGTTGCATGAAGGATTTAGAGATGTTGCCTTTCAGTCTGACAGCAGTGCCTGCTTCATCTTAGATGTTATGAACTGCTTGAGGAAGTTGGTGACATAGCATCAAGTGACATTCTCTGATATTGAAACTGTATATTATAATATAAATCAGCCATCACAAACAATGCTGCAAGGAACGATGTGTTTGCCAGCTACCAGGATTGTTCACCAAAAACTCTGAACGTATGCACAGGAAAGCCAAGGATGTTATTGATTTGGCAAGTATTTCTTAAGGTGCACGGTTATCTGTTCCGATGAAAAGATTTTGGCCATCGTCTTCCAACAGACTGATGCCTCAGCAAGTCATCACAGAGCGAAACAAACCAACTTTGAGTGCCAACTCCAACAGTGTCATTCATTACTTCAGTGCATTTTCTGGATCCCCAACAAATGAAATGGCAATGAACAACATATCTGTGCAAAATGGTGTTCAAGCAACAGATGTTAACTTACAATGTGAATTCATAGAAGCAGATCGTTGTATGTTAGTGCATGTAAAGCATGCAGCGGAACAGGACTTTACCAAGATCGCATTCGCTACAGCGGATACAAACATTATAGTGTTGCCTCTTTTCCATTTCGATTGCCCCTATATTATGGGAATTAAATAAATGTAGATACAGACTGGCGAATCCAATTCAACCAGAATTATTTTAATTCACATTGCTGCTGAAAAAAACTGGGTCATGATATTTGTTTTGTTGTACCAGCCTCCCATGCACTATCTGGTGATGATCTTCTTCTTCTTCTTTTCGATCGCTGGTATCACACTTGGAGAGCCGTTCTCAAGATGAAATCTGTGGTTTTCTGCAGTTCTGCCACAGGCCCATACAGTTTTTCAAGAAAAGAGGTTGACAAAGGCCAGATCTCTTCTCTCAGCAGCTGATACGCACTGCAACATTGAAGCATGCGCTCTGTGGTCTGTTCTGCTTCTCCACAAGGACAAGCTGGCGATGTTGTAAGGTGGAACCGCCTGTACATGTGTTGGTTTAGTCTGTTATGTCCAGTTCTGAGACGAAAAATGGTCACTTGCTCTGGCCTCGAGAGATGATGGTAGGCATCTTCTGATTGAGGTGTTCTATAGAGTGACTTGATGATAGTCTTCATCTCTGTATGTGTAACAATGTTTTCTGTCTGATTCTCTTCTGCACCCACCTTTGCCATCTTGTCTGCTTCCTCATTTCATTGGACTCCACAGTGTGAGGGGATCCACTGCAATGCTATCCGAAAGCATTTTATGGTTTGTAGTGCTTCTTCAAGTTGTGGCAGGTTACCTTTGGTGATAGCCTCAAGGTCGGAGCGGGCATCAGATAAAAAGACAATCTGTGCAATAGGGTCTGCTGTTCTGCTGATGGTATTAGCTGCATGGACCAGTGCTTCGACTTCAGCTATGTAGTGTGTGCAGTGTTTGCCTGTCGGTACTGCAGCTAACTCATGTTGTCCGTTTAGATACTGTATGTGCAGTCCGGCACCTCCGCTCCTAATTGCATCTTTGGCTGATCCATCTGTGTAGATCCTTATCCATGTCTCCTGAGGGTACATTTCTTACAGCATGGCTAGGGTCAGGGCCTTCTTGCTCACATCACTGTGTTCATCTTTGGATGTGAGATGAGGTACTGTGGTGCGAATAGCTATGCTCTCTAGTTTGTTTTCCCACGGTGGCGGATCAAGGGTGTGGTTTGGGTCTTCTATTTGTGCTGGCAACATTTCTTGGTGTATCCTTTGAAGTGCTTTTGTCTCTTTCACAAAACTTGATCTTTTAAGTCTTCCTGATGACAGCTGTGCTTGCCTGATCTTCATCGGGTGGTTGTTGAATGATTTGAACTTTGCAGCTTGGATCAGTGCTTTGCATTCCCTTCCGTTACTAAGTGGGGAGATGCTTGCTGTCTGCTCCATTTTTTCTATTGGTGTTGATCTCATTCCACCAGTGATGATGCGCAGTGCCTGGTTTTGTACTCTGTCGAGGTTCTGTTGATGAGATTTAGCTGCTGTCATCCATGAGCTGGATCCATACTCAAGGTGTGGTCGTACGGCACCTAGGTAGATGGTCTTGAGGATCCTTTCATTGGCACCCCACTTTGTTCCTGCCAGCTTCCTCATGATGTTTAGCTTTCTTCTGGCCTTTGCCTCTGCGTTCTGGATGTGCTCCTTCCATGTTAACCTTCTGTCATAGGTGACTCCCAGGTATGTCTGCTGGTCCTCGTACTCGAGTGGAGTACCGCCCAGTGTCAGATTGCCAACCTTGGTTTTGGTGGACAGTGAGAATAGCATGGCTGATGATTTTTCTTTGTTGATGGTAATACACCAGTGATTAGTCGAAGCTGTAATTCTGTCCAAGGCGATCTGCATTCTGTACGTGGCAGTCGTTGTGTACTCCTCGGTGCACCAGAGTACGAGGTAATCTGCATAGAGGGCTGCTTGGATCCCATTGGGCAGCTCTGCTACACTGTCATTAATGAAGAGTATGAACAGAGTTGGTGATAATACTCCGCCTTGTGGTACCCCTTGTCTCAGCAATACATTCTGTCCAGATTGTCCATCCACCAGAACCCTAGCTCTGCGATTGTGTGGGTATGACTTGGTCCATCGGAACATGTTGCCACCGATGCCTGTGCGCCGGAGCCTCACGAGGAGGCCATCCTTCCACACCTTGTCAAATGCCTTCTGCAGATTGAAAAGTGTCCTCTATGACCTGTGCAAGATGTGTTGTTTGATCTTCTGTGCTCCTGTACCTTCTGAAGCCAGCCTGCTCTGAAACTATAATGTTCTCCGACTCCAGGTACCACTGCAACCGCTGGTTGACGATGCGCTCCATGGTCTTGCATATGCAGCTTGTAAGACTGCTAGGACGGTAGCTCAGCACTTTCGTCTTATTCTTCCATTTTTCAGAATAGGAGTCATTCTGGCTTCCTTCCAGCACTGAGGAACCTCTCCATTGGTCCAACTGAGATTAAACATGTCTAGCAACTTGCGGAGCGATGCATTACCAAGGTGTTGGATCATTTCATTCGTAATGCCATCTGGCCCGGGAGATTTCTTCTTCTTCAATTGGCGGATAGACTTCTTCAGTTCTGCTAAACTAATGTCAACCTTCATTGCATCGTGAGTGTTGGTGTCTGTTCTTTCCTTTTGCTCTTTTCTAACCTCTTTTTGACACATTCGTGGTATAGAAATGTTGCTTTCTTTTGCATATGCCTTCGCAAAGGCATCTGCAGCCATCTTTCCTGACAGTGTTTGTCCATCTTCTTCAAGAGTAATCTTCTCTCCCCCGACACCCTCATCATTCAGTGCTTTAGTCAGTCTCCATAGCTTTGTTGTGTCTCTCTCTAAATTAAACCCTGCCGTCTTTTCCCTCCAGCTTCTTCTTTTGGCCTCCAGCTTGGTCTTTAGATACCTAGCTTTGGTTTGTTGTAGTGTGAAGTGGTTTTCATGACATGGATTACCCGCTGCATCTTCTCTGGCCTTGTCTAGTTTATCATGTGCTGCTTGCAGTTCTGTTGTCCAGTAGGGGCGGTAGTTTTTCCTGAACCCTCGAGGAATTGCTTCGTTGGCAGCCTTGAGGATACTTGAATTAAATTCCTTGACCGCATTGTTGATGTTTCTCCCTTCTACTGCTATATTTTGGGTAAGCTCATTGGAACGAATGCCAAACAGACTCCAATTTGCCTTTTTGTAGTTCCACCTTGGATGTTGAGGTGAACTTGTCGAATACTTCCATAAAGAGAGAGGAGGACTGGGCCGTGGTCGCTTCCTCCTAACTGTGATCCGACCACTCTACTGAGGTTTCTGTGAATGTCTTCTGTACAAAATGCCACGTCCGGCGTTGTTGTCGAGTGCCACCGGCGCGAGTAGAAGGTAGGCTGATCTGTGGGATCGTTGACAAGTAAAAGGTGCTTTTCATCTTGCCATGCTTCAATGTCTTCTCCTCGTTTATCAAGTGTTCTGTATCCCCAGCTCTGAGACTGGCTATTAAAGTCTCCCGCAATGAGGAAGTGGCAGTCCGGGACCTGGATTGTGTCAAGTGAGAGATTCTTGTCATTAGGGCAGTAATGATTGACAATATCAATCACAGAGTTGCTGGTTGTTACCTTGATCTTGATATATTCTGCCTCTTCCATAAAGGTTTTGATCTGGCTGGCGTTCACGCTGTTTTGGACCAAGGTGATCACCCCGCCTTTCTTTCTTCCTGTTCGATCACACTGGAAAATCTGGTAACCTCTGATCTTAAATGGTTTTCTTTCTTGCATGTGTGTCTCTTGGATGCAGCAGATATCAATGTTGTTTTCGTACAGGAACTGTTCGAGCTCTGATTTCTTGTTGGTAACCCCTTCTGCGTTCCAGTGCATGATGTTGATACTGGGTTTCTCTTTGGGTTTGGTCTTCTCTTTCGGTTGGCCAGTAGCTCTCCATCCTCGTCCCCTGGCTCCACAAGACGAGTTGATGGGACCTCCAGTAGCTGAGGGTGGGCTCCTTCGAGGCGTGGAGCCCGGCGCTGCACCTGCCTGGCGGATCCTCACAGGGCGAGCACCATTTCGGTTGATTCGATCTCCAAGTGTCATTCATTTGCGTTGTGCATAATGCTCTGGTTAGCCCCTCCAAATGTCTGGATTGACACCCAGTGGGTTACACCCCTGCGCCACGTTGAGGCCGAGCATATAGTCTTAAACAGGGATCTGGTGATGATAATACAGGTAAGTTCGAAACCAACAGACATCTATCAGTTGCTAGGTTCCTAAAAAACTTTGGAATGTTTCTCATTGATGACAGCATGGCTGCAGCAAAAGAATATTTGGTGCAGTTTCTGAAGAAGGGCTCCTCTTGCAGGACATTGAAGGAACTCGGGTCCTGGCGACACTACATGGCAAAAATGTGGGACTCAACCGACTGTTTCCGAGTTCCGACGAGTAGATGTGTAAAATGACATCTATTATGATCTGTCTATGACACACACACACGCACGCACGCACGCACGCACGCACGCACGCACGCACGCACGCACGCACGCACGCACGCACGCACGCTCGCACGCTCGCACGCTCGCACACAGACAAATCCAGTTTTTGGATGATAAGCCAGACATATTGATCCACAGGACATTGGCTTCGAAATTTTTGCCAAAGTTAGTATCCCATCTAAAGAGTTAAGTCAGTTCTCAAGTGGCCTTGTCGGGGCATGCAACATCATAATATTTATGTAGAAAGTTTGAAATTAGCTGTTACTTCATTTGCCAGTGCAATGTATTGATGTCGCGAACGTAGACATCAAACTCCACATAACATGAAACAAAAGATCCTAAATAACTGGTATTGGGTGTAATTTCCAACTGAAAACTATCAGTAAATTTGATTCCTTACATTTACGTAATAAATCAAACAATGTATCAAACTATTATTCACTCGTATAAGTTGTGCTTGTTAAGATGCAACTCTTAGACTCTTTATCCAATAAGATAAAGGGCTTAAACATCAAACACAACATTAGAATATCTTAACACATTGAACCTGAAAGTTCAAACCCTACTATCCCAATTTCAAACCTATCATAGAAATTGTTCAATATATTGAAACTAATTTAACTGAAACGTTCTACTATATTAAGTATACATGTTGTCCTGTAATTGTGAGGCTGAGAACACTTTTGTATTCCACTCACGAAGGTGTGCGTGCGTGCGTGCGTGCGTGCGTGCGTGCGTGCGTGCGTGCGTGCGTGCGTGCGTGCGTGCGTGCGTGCGTGCGTGCGTGCGTGCGTGCGTGCGTGCGTGCGTGCGTGCGTGCGTGCGTGCGTGCGTGCGTGCGTGCGTGCGTGGTGTAGGTGTGTACTGTAGCCTCCGGGCATGTGCACTTGTCCACCGGATACTCTCGTTCCGTGTTACCGCCAGTGCATGGTACGTTGGGATGAGGCTGCTGGTTAGCTGAGGATCTCGAGGTTGTGGATCCAGGTTTGTGCGCTGCCGGACTATACAAAGTCTGACTTCTAAAGCCAGCGGAACGTTCACATTCCAGTGGGGCCGTGTGACCATCGCTGCGGAAGTTGAATCTCATGGTCTCATCCTCGCTGTTGGTGTCACCAGTGTGACGGCCCCACAGCTCCATTTAGGACAGGGACATAATTAAATACATACAATAATTAATAATTGTAGCAGTCAAACAATGGTACTCGCGGGAAAGGTCTAGTACATAGGGTCAAGTAAATGACTCGTCATCATGGTCCTCGCCAGAGGTACCTCACAGAGTAAGATCCGTGAGGCATCCCCACAAAGGAGGGTCTTAACGTGGCTACTTAGCAAGTTTAACATAAACTATATTAACCTATACAAACATTATTTGTTGCGAGAGGAAAGTGCCTCACGCAGGCCTCCATCACAGGAAAATGCATACAACGCCGAAGCGGAAGAAGAGAGATGGCAAACATGGCAACTCTCTTGTTCAAACAAAATTTTGTAAAAGAGTCAACCTAGTGAAATTATTAGTTTATTGTGATGTACGCTGTTTTACGTGAAGATGGGGTGGATGATTTCCGCAGAATTCAACACCGGCATCTTATGTAAGTTCAAAGATACTGTATTGGTAGTTGCCGCTTTATTTATGCGGTCCTTCTGCTAGATCCTATCCTAGTATTTAGTTTCTGGGCTCAGATCTAAGTTAAGCTGCAAATGGCTGTGTAGGCTAACTATCTTTAACATATAAGTCTGATGGGCGAGAATCTTCGGTGACCGTATGGTCGCCCTACGGAACATCCCCCTTAGTTAGACAGCATGCGGAAATCCCATGACGTGAAAGCTCCGGAATCATATAATGATTTTGTCACCGTCGCGTCATGATCATATATACACCTGTGCAAAAGTTAAGCACCACCATATTTTTACGCACATGCGAGGGTATATTCATGTGCTATGAAGAAAGCAATAGCATAAACATTTATGTACCCATCCATCTTAGTGCAAGAGGTAATAATGCAACTAGAGGAATGCTGATTATGATGGTGGGGAAACACTGTATGTTTTTGTTTGAACTTGAAAACGAGGCCTGAATATGGTTACGTTGACACAACTGACAACTATTGCCCTACAGTTGACACACGTGGCTAGATTGTCATTAATGGTGTCTGAAAACGAAGTTTAACATCTGTGGACGAGTTTGAGACTGTCATTATTAATACCGGGTATATCCACCTTGTGCCTGGATGACGGCCTGGACACGACGTCTCATGCTGGTCACCAACCGACTGATACGCCATTGTGGTATTCGTGCCATTCAAGATGGAGTGCGTCTGTTAATTCCTGTAGGTTCTGCACATGAGGATCCCTCCTTCTCACCATGTTTCCCAGAATGTCCCAGATATGCTCAATAGGGTTCATGTCAGGGCTCCTTGCTGGCCATGGTAGGGTTTCGATGGCATTCTGGCGGAGGTATTCATGCACAGCTCTAGCACGATGTGGTCGGGCGTTGTCATCCATGAATATAGGGTGGGTTCCAGGTGCATGATTTACAAAATGTGGGACCACAACTCTATCCAGTATGGAATCTTGATATCTTTGTCCATTTAGTGTTCCAGGTACAGTCAACAGATCCAGCTTACAATCAAATGAGATGCACCCCCATATCATAACGGAACCTCCACCAAATGGAACTTCTTCCATGATGTTACGTTGGTCGTACGCCGTGCGTCTGGACCTCCATACACGAGTTCGACCATCTGTGGCATGAAGCAGGAACCGACTTTCATCGGACCAGTGTACCCGTCTCCAGGATCTCATGTTCCAGTGTCTTCTTTCGTTGCACCACCTTAGACGCTCCTCTTTGTGGTGTGCAGTGAGGAGAGGACGTCTGACAGGTCTCCTAGCTTTCATGCCAGCAGCATACAGTCTCCTTTTGACGGTAGACATTGACACTCTATTGCGCGTTTCCCATTGCTGGCTGAGCACTCTGCTATTGGTGAATGGAGATCTCCTAACAAGGCATACTAGGGCTCGATCATCACGGGCAGTAGTCTTCTTCGGTCTTCCAGATCTAGGCCTGTCGTTCACCTCGTTAGTTTGCCCATGTTTTGCAATCAAACGACTGATTACAGTATGGTTAATGTTCAGCTGTCTGCCAATCTCTCTGCATGACATACCAGTGGTATGCATGCCTATGATTTGCCATTTCACACGATCACTTAACCTTCGTCTTGCCATAGCGGTTCACAATCAAGAGCTAATTCTCTCTGTACAAATAAACCACGGTCATGAACACAAAATTCCTAATCTTGTAGCCTAAATCTGTATGTAATGTTCTACACCTCAAACAGGACTTTTACATAACTGAACATGTGTGCTGTTTCCCGCCACGCACGGACATCAAGCGGCGTGAAGTCATGCATGCATGTGCATTTCGTACTTGGAATTATGTCAGCTAACGCGGGGACAAAAAGTATGGCAGCCTAGTTGTACCATCATGTTTCTACGTTCTATTGTTTTTGCTGGTGCTTAACTTTTGCACAGGTGTATATAACAGCATAAGAACAAGTCATGGCACATAAGCCTTAAAAAGCACATATAAGTTTAGGGCGGGGACAAAGAGGCAGCTATCCAACTTTAACTACCTTCTCGTGAGGGCGTGGTGGGTTCTAAGACCGCACCCAGTCACTTGTGGAGTTGGATGGAGAGCTGAATCCTGTTCATCACCAGTGTGTCGGGGGTGGGTTATATGTGATCCACACCCAGGGAACTAACATTTACCTGTCGTTATCTTTAAGTAAGTTTGTCCAGAGATGCACTGCAGGCCAGTAACCATAATATTTTCGCAGTGCTTCCTACCTTGGTGGGGTTTTTCTAACTAACTATTATCCGAAGATACAGAGGGAGGTGTATGCGGTCATCGTCCTTTTATTTCTAACCACTCTGAAACCCCAGTAGTTCCAAAGTCAGCTTGGCATAACGTGACGGAGGGTAGTCCAGACAATTAATAAGCCCTGAGGCTGGAGGAGTGTAGACAGAGACAATTACTCATATAATGGAGGCCTTAGTCACTTGGGTTATCTTCTTATACGCGCGACCTGTCCTACCCAGGGGTTGTGCTCGGAACATACCCGGCCCGGCCATTCCGCACCCAGATGTGCTGGAATGGTTCGTACACAACCGATCGATCCGCGCTACAGTACAAACGTGGTGCCAACCTCTGAGTTATCGAGCATACATGGACATCTCACTTTCAGACCGAGAATGCATATAATTTCCACCAGAGAATGCATTTCCTTTATTTTCGACGAATTTATATTGCTAATTATTTATCGCTAAGACCTCAATTGGGAATGCGTTCCAACTAGTCTCTTCTACATACCCACCAGTAATCTTGGCTGGAAGAACAACTGTAGATTATATGAGCACATTGAATTGATATGGTTAGACTCTGTTTTGAAGGTTTTAGGAGTCGTGATTTTTAAGGTATGTGCTGATTTATATCCAATTATAGCGCAAAGGCCCAGCAGCGTTATTAAGTGGTTCACGCCCAAGTGACATAAATGGCATTTTGCTGCATTTTTCAAAGTATTTCGATTTATTTATGTATTTTTACTCATGGCTATAGGTTGATTATTATATAAAGTTATTATTCAACAGCATTTGCTAATTCCCTAGTCCTTTCCCTTTAAAGGTTGTGGCGGCCGCGTTAGCCTGTTAGTAATACCAATAATAACCAGAGTCCCAAGGGCACGTGGCGCTCGCCTGGACCATTAATATTTGAACCATTTGCATTCAACCCTAACATGATGGATAATCTTCGGAAAATCCAAAATGGTCACACACAAAATTGACCAATCAAAATTGTCATTTAATTTCTTGAATCTTGTCGTCATAGAGTCGTTCCATCCAAGTTTGTTTGATATTGAGTAGTAGTAGTAGTAGTAGCAGCAGCAGCAGCAGCAGCAGCAGCAGCAGCACCAGCAGCACCAGCAGCAGCAGTACAAGTGGAATATTTAGAAGGCTTGGATACAAAATATTACAGCTAGATTTGATCCAGTTAGGCAAAGCGCATTATGGCACCCACAATGAGTCAACCTAACCTGCCGACTCAACGTGAGATGAACAATCTATTAGGGATCGTGCTGGGATCTGTAAATAACGCCCTAAACAGTATAGTTTATTGACGATGACGACGGCGGCGGCGGTGACGACGACGCCGCCAACGACGAGTGACTGATCTGAAACTGAAGAAATGAACTTCTTTCAGCTGCAATCAGTTTTTCTTCAATGATTCCCCATTGTGTCTTGTCTACTGCGAGCTTCTTAAGCTCTTTTATGTTCTTTCTCGTCATTCGTGGTACTAGATTACGTTCTTTGAGGTATGATCGCAAAACACAAAGCAAGTTGATGTTGGGGTGACCTTTGCATGCCTGATAACTGTTGGCACCTATGACCGCAAATTCTAGTGCTATCTGAGCAGACGTATTTAAGGCATTCAAAGAACTTGTCCGAACATAGACCATCATGCGCTACCCTCGCCGATAGAGTATCTGTGTTACACAGATTGTAGTGCTGCATTTGATATTAGACTGTGTGGCCAATGAAGATTTGTAATGGTCTAATGGATTGAATTTATTCAAGAGGGCTTTTGGAGCTGCCAAAGCTGTTGAAATAGAATAGCCTTATGGTTTGAATGCATTTTGACTTTCATGGGGATTTTAGAGCTACGAATCCACAACTTCCAAAAGGACTGGAATGCGATATTTCCTGTTACATATCGAGCTCCAATGTTGGTAGAGCTGCAGAGGAGGGAATCGAATATTATGCTCTTCTTCCTCCTCCCCGTGCCCCGATGGGGGGGGGGGGGGGTGGGGGGGGGGTGGTGGGGTTCCGTCATCATTTATGTCTGTGCTGTCGGATAGGTATATCTGAGAGGTGCAGTGGCCAACTGGTTAGGAAAGTGAGCTCGTGGCTCAAATGGCATGGGGTCGATTCCCGGCTGGGTTGCGGCGGTGTGTTCCTGAGCAAGGCACTTCACTCTGCGTTGTTCCAGTACACATGTCTGTAAATTAAGTAGGCCTACCTGTGAGGGCAGTGTCGGCCATACGCAATGTAAAAGCCCTTGACCGCCTATGAACGGCAGTCGGGCTGTGTGCTCCCAAAGTTCAAATGAGCAGAGGGTAAAATTCGAACGTGGACTGAGCACGCAAATGGAAGCTGAATATAAACCCTGACATATAGCTAAATATACCTCACTCTTTTGGCTTCATTCACGATGAGGTTTGAAGCCTTGAGCTGTTCTGCAGCTGTTGAAATTAGTGTATCAATAGGACCTTTTCCTCGTCGATAAAGTGAGCATCATCTGCAGCCGGTACTCCATGTATAGCCTATTATAAACGTGTTCAAAAACTTGTTTTACTGTGTGTGTGTGTGTGTGCGCGCGCGCGCGTGAATGCGTGCGTGCGTGCGTGCGTGGGTGCGTACGTGCGTGAGTGCGTGCGTGTGTGAAGTGAAAAATATGGCACCAAAAAGGCTACCTATGCTAGAACAAGTTGATATAGATAGGGTTCTTCAGCGTGACCGTTTCGCGTCAGCTTCATGGTAGCCTTATGATCAGGAATTAGTCATTAGGAAAGGATAGTCTTAAATGTATTGGTCTAAAACTGAAACTGATCTAACATGTTTTGAAACCATTTTTTGGGAAAAAATAATGTTCCAACATTGTCCCCAATTAAAAAAACCAGGACATGGGTTGTCAACCAGATAGCGTCTCTTCGCATGCTGCAGAAAGGGGTGTAACATAAATAAATAGACAATGTGTTGCGTTCTTTACTCCTGAAGAGTGGATGCTGCCCCTATGGACTTTAGCATTGAGCAGATGGTGGATGGGGGTGGGGTGGGGGGAGGGGGAGGTGATATGGGTTGTGGTTTAGAACATTGTCTTATAGTTTATTATGGGGGGAAATGTGACAAAATAATTTGAACATCATTCTCTTGTATTGTCATTTAAATGTCTTTATGATTACATATATATAAATAATCGACAAATTGTGATGCCATGAACACACGCACGCACTAACTAACGCGCGCGTGCGTGTGCACGAACGCACGCACGCACGCACACGTGAATCGTATAGGTGTCATGGAATTTCAAATCAAAATGGTTAGATAGCAGTTTCCTCAACATCCCAAACACTTAGCTTCATTCTATATCGAGAATCTTGTTGTTTGACATGGGGCTGTCCGGTGCCAATAATTGATCTATGATGCGCTACCTTTGATGTCTTTGATAACGCTTGGAATGTATTGTTGTTGTTTTCATCTGTTCCGGAATGTGAGCTACTGTTTGTCACATACCTTGTGTTATCATTTGCTGTACTCAAGTCTTTAAAGTGAACATTAACCCTAGAATTATCGTCCGAACTTGTCCTTGAATTCTGGTATACGTTATGCTTAAATATATCACCAACACTAGATCTGCCCTTCTTTTGTGCACTTGGCCATGCATTATCACTAACTCTGACATTCTGAAACGCACTATGCCGTGTGCCGTCACCAATCATATGACCGGTACTACCCAAATGAGAGTTCAAATTTATACAACTAGAGAACACCGAGCCACTTCGATGTCTAGAAGTACACGTGTACCCAGATTGTAAATCTATGCTTACAGACCTGTTTACGGAATGACAAGATGCCATCCTATACAAACGGGGTTTTGTAGGTGGCGGTCTTATTTGGGGGTTGTTATTACATGAATCAATACTATAGTCCTGTTCATCAATCTGTGTACATGTATTTCTGGAATCCACATCTGTGTGGGATCCTGAATTAGAATTTATGTTCAACCGGGATATGTCGGAGAAGAAGCCACTCTCTTGGTCGTCGTCTGAAGTATGCCCGACCGTTGATGTACTTGAGGGATGTGATGGTGTTTTACTTATATCACTCATCTCAGATTGTAGAAGTTGCGAGGAAAGTCTGGGTCGTCTCTGTGGAATTGGGGGTCTGGTTGTTTTGACCAAAACTTGTAAGTCTGTACCATTACCATTTTGTACCATTGCCATACCTTGCTGACGATTTTCTCCAGAATCTAGTGCCAACGATACCCTTGAGTTAGAACAGAACAATTTATTAGACAATTCGGAACTCGTTTTGCACTCACTTTGCTTTTGAGAATCGTTGTCCTTTTGACTTCTGTTCATATGCCTGTTCAATGATGTCTGACCACTAAGGCTATGCCGTTTATGAAGCATATCTTGGCTGTGTACGCGTGCTATCGGTAAGCCA
Source organism: Chaetoderma sp. LZ-2023a (assembly GCA_034401795.1). NCBI lineage: Eukaryota > Metazoa > Mollusca > Caudofoveata > Chaetodermatida > Chaetodermatidae > Chaetoderma > Chaetoderma sp. LZ-2023a. Next base: position 172,598,161 of record CM067369.1, on the reverse strand, counting down.
TCGTTATTACACGTGCTGGATAAAGAATATGTTCTATGTTTTCTACTCGTTGGCGGCATGGAAGAATATTTTCCCAAGCCCGACTCATTATCATTGCAAATGGTCTCGGTGCTGCTGCTGTCAGTATCTATCTCGGATCCTATTTGTGGTGTGCTATATTGTAGTAACACAGCACGCAGCGGTCCAGAGCCTGTATTCCGTAAGTCTATGCCTTCAAAAATACTTTGCTTTCTACATGTAGCTGATTTATACTCGGGCTTAACTGGGGTCTGTTTCATTGCTAAAGGACTTGCTGCTTGTAAAACAGAGACACCGGTCAATGATTGACTCCGGTACAACTTCGCAGGTAAATCAGGGGGGACAGTGATCTCAGAAATGACTGAAGGTACCTTCGGTTCATCAGATTCTGGCGTACCATGCTTAATAGTTGCATGGGCCTTCAGAGTGTGTTCCCGCAGAGAGTTGTCATCCGCATTCAAAGACTGCCGTATCCGCGTTATTCTGCTATCCAACGAAGTCCTCGGTTCCATGAGAAAGTTCTGATTTGAGCACCTGTCTGTGATTTTCTGCACATCGGTAGCTGTCTCCTGGTTTTCTTTGTTCTCATCACAAGACTGTTCCGTTCGTGGAAGTGCTTTATTGATCTGGAATATAAAAATAAATGTTTCTAGATTATTGACCAAACAATTTACATCGACATAAAATACTTTACAAGATTATATGTATGTTTCCAGTTTATCCATCCATCATATGGCGTCATAATAAACTATGCGACGTGTAGGATGACCTCATAATCAATGACGTCATGAGTGACGTGGATAAGTTCGCCGCGAATGATTAATTGATGGCGGACTATGCGTTGGTGTACGAATTGTATGTCTTTACAATTCAATAAACATGCTGTTGAATCTTTTAAAACTGATTTGACTGGGCGCTGTTGCTGCTAGATCCGTCACGAAAATCGAAATATCCGTCATAAATTCTTCGAATTACATGTCTTATAGTTGAAATTCCAACTTAACATTAACATTAAGATTCATTTGAATAGTTTTCGATGTTCCAAATCGATTGCAACACGCATAAAACGTGGACGGAGTTTAGTTAGAAATGGGCGGGGCATAGCTAGAAATGGATCCCTATAGTCAGTAGATATACGATCGTAAGGTTTCTACTTCATATACACTAAATGGTCACCCACCCTCACCACCACCACCACCAAAACCACGGCTACTAATATATTTGGTTGCCATTACACACATTACCAGCCTCTCCATTGAGATATGGTGTTTCTATAGACTGTGTGGTGTGCCCTCAAGTGCCGATATTTCAAGCGATGTCAAGCTGATAAACATGTTTGATATCTAGATATCTAGATATGTAGTCCTTTCCACACTAGCAGACTGAACCAGTCTAACCTTCTTCAACTCTGCGATTCTGTACCTGTGGAGAAGGTACTTATCAAATTTGCTACGTATTTGCTAGGCGTTGGCAAGCGAATAGTAAATGCTGCTGTGCGTGGTGACCTGGGCCAATTTCCCGCGTTAATAACCCTTCTCCCACAAGCCATGAAATACTGGCTTAGATTATGCAACGCCGATTCGTCGACAATTGTAAGGAAGGCATACATAGAATCATATTCACTAAAAGGTGATTCTAATTGGTCCACGTGCATTTAGCTCCTGCTGTCGAAATTCAATCTAATTAGTGTTTGGGAAAACCAGGGATCATTATATAGATATAAAATTATTAAATTATTTCAGGACACCATCAAGAATGAATACATTTCTGCATGGATAGGGCCTATAACCGACTCCGAGAAAACCCCTAAATTGCGCTGTTATAAGCTTTTTAAAGATAATTTTAATCCTGAAAATTCTATTTTCTCACACACCCATAGTTTTAAAGCGCAGAGAATTTTCAAAGCTAAGGCTCACCGCTCACTGTCTGCATATCGAAATAGATAGATACTGTCGGCCCAAGATACCTGTAGAGTCCCGACTCTGTAATCTTTGCAATCTAAATAAAGTAGAAGATGAGAGACACTTTGTCTTAGAATGTCCTACATTCCAGGAAGCTAGGGATTCTTTATTTTCTGAGTTGTCTAGCTGTTCCAACTTTGATTCTTTAAATGAGCAAGATAAATTTGTCTTTTTAATGTCATGCAATCGTGGCTCTACATACATATCTAAAATGATTCTAAAATTTGTCAACGTCATTATGGAGAAACGAAATGCCTTGAGGTAATGTTCCCCACTTCATCGTAAGATTTATTAAAACCGTATACTAATATAACAGTTGCTCATAAATAACTCTAATGGTGAGATTCGGTCAGTCACTCAAGTATATGACGTCATAATCAATTACGCAATATGTAGGCTGACGTCACAATCAAACTACCTAACGAATGACGAATTTAACTCAACCATAATCATTTAAAAGTCCGTCAAGTTTGCAGAACTTTTGAATGGTTAATTACTATCTAATGAACATTCTGTTGGCATTTTGAGGCTAGTTCGGCTGGGTGTTGGTGCACTCGTTGACTGCAATGGCGCCCGGTCTGGTTAGTTTCAAAATATTTAGCAACCTATCTGTATAGTCACCTTGAAAAAAGGGGATCCTGTGACCTCAGGGTTCAAAGTACATAAATCGATCCAAACACGCTCAGAACGTGGGCGGGGCTGCAATTGCCGGGCGCATAACTTGATGTGGATCAATCTTTTGCAGTAGTTAATCCGGTTGTGGACGCGATTTGCTTTTTGCTTTGTATAATGTATATATTTATTTAAGTAGTGTTTATTTATTTATATAGGGCCTATAGTTGTTTCATATATCTTATTTATTTATACGATTGTACTTGTATTGCCGTATCCTTATGTTGGATTTTTGCAATAAACTATCTATCTATCTATCTAGATGTAAGATAGGGATCCGAACTGTCGCTCAAGTATCTAACGTCATAACCAATTGATGAAGCCAGTTTATCGATTAATCATATGACGTCATAATCAACTACGTCACATGTAGGCTGGTGTCATAATCAATTACGTCAAGAATGACGCGATTTAGTCTGTCATAAACGCGTAATGGTTCGTCAAGCTATACGAATTTACTATTTAATAAACATGCTGTTGAATACTTTGAAACTAATTTGACTGTGCAGCAACAGCATCCAGTCAAATTAGTTTCGAAATATCCAACAGCTTACCTGTATAGGTTTCTGAAAATTGATAGTCAGTGAGTTCAGGGACCGATCGATCCCAACACATGCGAAGTGTGGGTGGAGCTTAGCTAAAGATGGCCGGGGCATAGCTAAAACTGGATTCCTCCATTAAGCGTTTATGACGGTCATAATTACGACATTCGTGACGTAATTGATTATGACGTCAGCCTACACACGGCGTTGTTGATTATGACGTTATACGATTGATCGATAAACTGGATTCCTCTATTCACTATTCAGACAATTTCGTGACGGATCTTTGTAACTTACTTCCTTTGATTGTGGCGTTATAGCTAACAAGTGACGTATTTTGGCCATGATACGGTTTTAGTGAGCAACTACTTTGAGCAACGCTGAGCTGTGAAAATATCATTATGTTCCTTCCACAAGCACCTACGAGGTTAATGTGTGTACCTAACAGCGGAACAGTTAACTACTCGGACCATGTCGTTCATCTGATGCAGACCTCGTGGGCAAATATTGACCGATTAACGTCATTTGGTTGAGAAGGCCCTCGTAAGAGGAAACATTGTTTGACAAATATTTACCCAAGCAGCAAAGGATATGTCAAGCCACCGATTCAATGTGTCAAGCACACTATCAGCCCGGGATGATGGGAGTGTTTGCGTGCTACGTGTATCAGTGGCCGGAGAATATCGAAATTTCACATGATTTCAATGAAGGGCAATCCCATTATTGGCTTTGCTCATAAGGGGAAGTAATAGGTCAACCGAGTTCGCGCATGACGTGGGTTCAATACAACACTTAGATTTTTACCCACGTCAGTGTATTGGCCGGGCATCATATATAAACAGGTATGGTCATGCAAGGAAGTTTATCAAACAAGCCGTTACGTGATGGTACACAATTGTTAATACTTAGCCTTTTTATTCAGAAATAGGAAATTCTGTCATTTGTTATGGTAACACTATTCTATGAAATAAATGATTAATGACCATTTCAAGATTTATCAAACGGTGTCTATCATTCACTTGTAAAGGAAACCTCACCTTATCTTATACTAACCATTCAAGTGATAGAAATTTCCACTTAATTATCATTCCATGACATTTTAGTTTTTTATTATGCCGACAATGAAAAAAATCTGATCTTTACTAGCTAAATGTTGATACCTTTCTACAGACTACGATAGCTGTCATGATTTACTTGTTAACCAATCAGAAAAAAGTTAGGCCCGATTTATAAGTTGAACTTCTCATGTGCCGTGCCAGCTAAATTTACCTGAAAATGACAGAGTCCTAACTAGCGCGGCAAAAGTTCTACATATAAATCAAATTTTCTGGCACGGCGCGATTCACAGTCGTGCTTTTGAGCTTTCGAGTCGAGCTAGCCCTAGTTCGACTGAAGCACGACTGATTTATATGTCGCACTTTTCATGTGCCGTGCCAGCACAGAACAGCTTATCAGTGGTCAAGTCTTGACATCTGATTGGGCAATAGGCCGAAAATAAAATTCGTTCGTTCATTCATTCATTCATTCATTCACTCATGCATTCAATCATTCATTCATGCTGGCACACATACACGCATGCACACGCACACCTGAACGCACACACTTTATCCGTTTTCAATTTATTATTCGGACAGGGAGGATGCATAGAACGTGCATATAACGTTTGTCATTACTGTACAGGCAAAAAGCGTCCTCTAAATTTGTCAAGGCTTTGGGTCATGGAGGGCAAAGGTGGAATGGCTGGGTGAGGTTAAAGGGGCCTAGTTTCGATTCTAATGATTTTTCCAGAGGATCAAGCAATGGAAAGTGTCCCCATTTTTGGTAAAATTTTAGGGGAATAAGTATCTTTAGAAGGAATTTGATAATCAGACGTTCTGAGGGGGTATTTCTTGCAGTCAGAGTGACAGTTTTTTCCGCAAATTATTCCCCATAAAATGTCTAAGCTGAAGAAATCTGCCACCACCGCCCCGGATGTTGAGTGTGAGGTGGGGGAGAGTAGGTAGAAAGACCGAGAAAGAGAGAGAGAGAGAGAGAGAGAGAGAGAGAGAGAGAGAGAGAGAGAGAGAGAAGAGAGAGAGAGAGAGAGAGAGAGAGAGAGAGAGAGAGAGAGAGAGAGAGAGAGAGAGAGAGAGCGAGAGAGGAGGGGAGAGATGATGAGAGATAGAGAGAGCGAGGAATAAGATCAAATGGAAGAATAGCAGAGGTGAGCTCTAGGTGCTGCCTTCGCCCCGACCTGTAAGTGTTGGGCTGCTGTCCTTTTACCCCTTAAACTATAAGTTCGCGAACAGGAAGCTACTGAAAGCGGTTGGTGTTAATTATGTATTGATATACCGTATTACAGATCAGTTTGTTCATTTCCAAGTTGGCAGTGTAAGTCCCGTATAGAAGCTGGTTGACCGTAAGATTAGCAAGAGAAATATCGTTCAAGGCAAGCTGATTTTGGAAAACGACTCTTTGCTCGTTAAAAAGGGCACACTGTAAGAGGTAGTGGTTTGTAGATTCATCATTGTGCCCACAAGAACAACTGGCAGATTCCGACAGAAAGTTGTCAAATAGATGTCGGTTTAAAGAACTACAACCATTTCGGAGCCTGCATAGCATTATATTGGCAAACCTCGGGCCTACATAATACCACTCAGGGGGTTGTCGTATGGGTGACATAGCCTTGAGTTTGTTTTTAAATTCTAAAAGAGTGACAGAATCTCTCACCGGCACAGGAAACATATTCCAGGCGCGGACGGTTGCTGGGAAAAAGGATCCATAGAAGAGCTCAGTACGGCAGCGAAATTTGGATGACGGATATTGTAAGGATTTCGTGCTTGGGATAGTGTGGGAAGATGGTTGACCAGAACCTCGCAGGTTATCCCGTTAATAATTTTAAATAGCATAGATAATCTATGCAATTCACGTCTACTTGACAAGGTTTCGATGCCTGTTTCTAAGTACAGGTATTCAGTGCTCGCACTACGTGTCATTCCACATACCGTTCTGAGAGTATCTTTTTGGATATCCTCTAACCGAATTACAAGATATCTTGGAATATTATCCCACACAACATCTGCATATTCTAAAGATGGTCTAATAAATGTTTTGTACATGATCTCGAGACATTTACAGTCTAGAATATATTTTAGACCTTTAAGTAAGGAGAGTTTGTGTTGAGCGTTTGCTATGAGATTACTCACATGGTTAAGCCAATTCCCTTTGTTATTAAAGGTAATGCCGAGGTGCTTATGATCAGTTGACGGTAGAATTTCAGAATCTTTGAAGTTGATTGAAAAGGATGTGGGCTCGTTGCGCGGGAAAAAAAATAGAGATGTAGTTTTCGAGGCATTAAACTCGACGAGCCACATGTTTGCCCAATGCGTCATGGTCAGTAGATCGTAATCGAGTGTGGCAGTGTGTTCTTTTAGATCATCTGACATTACATATAGGCACGTGTCATCAGCAAAAGGTCTAATATTGTGAATTATATCGCTGGGCATGTCATTAATAAAAACTAAGAATAACAAAGGACCAAGCACAGAGCCGTGTGCCACTCCAGCATGTAAACGAAGTAGGGTGGACTCATTGCCGTTTATAACTACTAGCTGGTATCGGTTTCCAAGATAATTTTCGAACCATGTAAGTAGATTTCCACAGATACCAAAATTCCTAAGTTTCTGTAGGAGGCCGCGATGCCATACTCGATCAAAGGCTTTAGATATATCGAAGAATAGAAAGGTTATTTCCTTTTGATCGTCAAGGGCTTGAGTAATATCAGTGTAGATATCAAGCAGTTTATTTACTGTAGAATGTGATGGAAGAAAGCCAGACTGATATAGAGTGATATCGTGTCTAATATAGTTATAGATATGTTTATGCTCTTGTCTCCTTTCTTGAATATAGGGGTTACATTAGCGATTTTCCAAGAAGTGGGGAACTGCGCACTAGAAAGTGAGTAATTAAAGAACTGCGCTAGTATTGGGACCAATACTTGTTGGCTCTTGAATAAGAGTTTAGGACTTCATTTCTCCGGGCCAACAGCTTTAGATGTGTCCAGATTGGACAGTACATCGGAGATGTCAGTGTTTGATATTGCAATTAAGTGGAGCGTATTGTTCGTATACATAGATAGAGGAGGTAAGTTGGCATTAGCATCGTCAATATTGGCGATGCTAGAGAAGTACCGGTTAAGGAGGCTTGCCTTTTCTGAAGAGTCGTAAGAGAATGAGCCGTCATCGCGCTTCAGAGGCGGCATTTCGCTAAAAATTAGAGTTCGTATCACATAGGAACGTCTTGCATATTTTCCACCACTCTTTAGAACCTGTGCGTCCATGCCTTATTTTTTCAGCTAATTTATTCCTGAAGTTTTCTTTCGCTGTTCGGACTAATGTATTGATGAGGTTTCTCTGTTTTTTAAAGCTGGCCACGTCTTGCTCTCGGTTAGTTTTTCTTGATTTCTTGAACAATTTTTCCCTGACTCTCATTTCGTGCTTTATTTTGCTGGACATCCAGGCTTTATCGTTTGGGTTTATAGCTATAGTTTTATTTGGGATACTAATACCAGCAGCGGCGATAATGTTTGTAGTGATTATCTGACACCAAATGTCGACGCCATTAACATCTGAGATGTTTTTTCCAGGGTGCGTTAGTTAAGTGATCCCTGAATAAATCCCAATCAGCTTTCGCACAGTCCCATATATGGCGAGTGTATGTTTTACGTTCAGGTATGGAGGATGATAAAACCAGATATACTGGAGTATGATCACTACAAAATGGCGCAAGTACTCCACTCTCTTTTACTATTCTGGCACAGCTGATAATAATTGGATCAAGTAATGTATTTGAAATGGGTCGGGTTGGTTAATGTATTAACTGGTGGAAGCCAAACATAGATATGATGTCACGTAGATGATGCTTAAATGGATTGAGAAGATCGTCGTTAATATCGCCGATTAAGACAAGATTTTTGTTTGGATTTAAGTCGCGAACATTCTCAATATTGTCGGTGATAGTTTGCCATTTGTCAACACTTGTGTTAGGCGGCCGGTAGATTACACTCAATAATAAACCAGGGCGGTGGTGAATCTCGATCCATATCATTTCAATGCCACGACATTCATATTCAATACGACGGGTAGTTGCCACGTTGTTAGAGATATAGACGCACACGCCTCCCCCGCGGCTGCTGGCGGTCCATCCGATAAGGCTCCTGGAAACCAGGTAGTTTGATTAAGCTATTGTTAACATTTTGGGTAAGGTGGCTTTCAGTAATGGCAATGATGTCAAAGTTGGACAGATTAGCTTCGATAAGATGTATTTTATTTTTGAGGCCACATACATTGAGGTGGACAACAGACATTTCTGAACAGTTAGTAGGGCCGGGATTAGTTTCTACATCGCCAGCCAAAGAAATGAGAATGTAAATTATTAAACAGGTCAATACATTACTCAGGTAGTAATTAAGAAGGAGTGGTAGGAGGGCTGTGTAAATTCATCGAAGGCGTCCAAATATTTCTCGCAATGGAGGTGGGGTAGCTCGATAGTGCTTGGGTTTGACGGAGTGGCAGTTAAAAAGCCCAATAGCCGCACGGTAACTTGCTATGTCATTATCCATTGTCATTTGGGTAAATCACCGAAGGCCATTTGCACGTGCTGCAGTAACGCAGAGGCAGACTTGAAAGATCAACATATAGAGCTCCATAGATAGTCCTTTCAAGTTTGTAAATGCTTATCACTCAGTCACAGCAATGTATTTGTAAACTGTGGAATATTTTGAAACTAATTTGACTGGACGTTGTTGCTGCCTATGTGCAGCAATAGCGTCCAGTCAAATTAGTTTCAAAATATTCAGCAGAATGTTTATTAAATAGTAAAGCCATACAATTCGTACGACAACGGTTTAGTCCGTCATCAATTATGCGTTCATGAAGAACTTAATTACGTCATTCATGACATCATTGATTATAACGTCAACATTCACGTCGCGTAGTTGATTATGACGTCATATGATTGATGGATAAACTGGAACAGCAACAGCACCCAGTCATATTAGTTTCAAAATATTCAACATCTTATGGGCCTACCTGGATAGTTTTCTGGAAATTGATAGTTAGGGAGTTCAGAGATCGATCGATTCCAACACGAGGTGTGGGTGGAGCTTAGCTAGAGATGGGCGGGGCATAGCTAAAAATGAAAAGGTCCATTTTCTATTGGTTTCAATGGCAAAATTCACATTTGACTTACATAATCCTGAAACTATGTCAGACTGGGCCAGTCTGACATAGTATGCTGACTGGGCTAGTTCTTATATGGGTGGGACAGTGGTGGCTTTGGGGTTTCGGACGCTCAAGTCAGCTGAGCCAAAATGAAAGAGAAGTATTCGAGTAATAATTCTCGAATAACGAATTTAATTTGTAGACTTGAATGTGCTAACCCCTCTTGTGTCAACTTAACCCTTTAATGGCCAAACTGACCAAAGAACTACTTTGCACTGGTCTTCAGACATGGCTATTTGAAAGGCCTAGAGAATAGTATTTTTGAATATTTACCCTAGAATGACTGGCTCCGAGCCAGTCATTCTAGTGGTAAATTTTCAAAAATACTCTTATCCCGGCCTGCAGATAGACACTGGCTAAGTAAAAACTTTAATTTTCTTTACTATTATACCGTTTTAATGAAAAAAGAATTCAGTGGTAAATTTATTTAAAAAATAGTCTAAAATTAAAAGAGCTTGAAAAATATTGACCATCAAAATGTTTAATTGATATTTATCAAGAAGTATTCGGAGCGCTTTGAGACGCTGTTTGACATATGACGGGTTAATGTCGATATTGACGTATACACTGTCACAAAAGTAAATCAGTGAAGTCCCAGACATTGCTATGTATCACAAGACACGTACCGGCACTCATTTCCGTCTGAATAATCTGACACTTGACACAAAAACGACAAGAAATAGTTTCGTCTCTGTTTGAAGAACAACGGGTTGACCTCGTGTTGCCTCTCATCCGAACAAAAACTACCGCTTCTTGATTGAGAGGGCATGGTTACGTCTTAGGCAAATATTAAGCTCAAATAGAGCTATTTATTAACTATCAACATGTTGAAATTTTGTGAATGTTTTAGAACAATGATGAGAAAATTATTCTGAATTTTCTCACGAATATCAAATAGCTTTCGTGAAAGTACTGAAGAGATTGTCTTCAGGTCATCTTGTCGTTTAGTGTCATCGTGATAGCTAGCCTGTTGACACATGCCAGGCCGTAACCAAATCCTGGCGGATGAATACAGGCTACAGGCTACACAGATAAGTCGGCTAAAAATTTAGGATTCCAGTTTATCCATCAATAATATGACGTCATAATCAACTAAGCGACGTGTAGGATGACGCCATAATCAATTACGTATTGAATGGCGTAGCTAAGCTCGTCACGAACGCTTAATTGATGACGGACTAAGCGTTGTTGTAGGAATTGTATGTCTTTACCATTTAAAAATATGTTGAATATTCTGAAACTAATTTGACTGGGCGCTGTTGCTGCCTTAGCAACCTACGTTCCTGGACGCCTACCCGCACACCCGGACCACCCGCCGGACCACCCGACCACCCGCCAGATAGTTCGATAGCTCATACTTTATCGGACTTGCGCCTCTTCGCGAAAACCCCACTGAGGGTCAATGATCTATAGAGATCTATAAAAGAGAAGCGCAAGCGCTCATGCTTCTCTCTTGGAACTTGCAAGAACTACGGGTTTGGGGTTTCTTTGAATTAGGTAACGTAAAATCTGCTTGGAGCATATTAATCGAGGAATTCAATCTGACCTAATAATCAAATACATCACAGGTATGCTGATATCACAATTAAAATACGTCATGAATGCCGTTTTTAATTCCGTCAGGAACTAGTCCGCCGTGTGTAGGAATCGTATGTCCTTATTATTTAATAATCATTCTGTTAAATAATTTGTAACTAATTTGGCTTGACGCTGTCGCTGTGACTTGACGCTGTTGCTGCTGCCATCAGCAACAGCAACCAGTCAAATTAATTTCAAAATATTCAACAGCTTACGTGTATAGTTTATGCGAAATGGAGATTCAAGGAGTTCAGGATTCGATCGATCTCAACACGGACAACGTGTGGGCGGAGTTTAACTCGAGATGGGCGGGGCATAGTTAAATGTGGATTCGTCCATTGGGCTTGAAATAGGGCATATTATTCTTTTGGCTGCTCTCCCTCCGTCAGCCCATGCATCTCGGTCGACATAACATTTGTAGGCTACACGTATCGGCGAACGAACGAACGAACGAATGTACGGTATAACCCACAGGATAATAACATTTCTCCCAAGCTCCCATAATCAACATACCTATGTTGTTTCAATAACATTTTCTAGAAGTAGACGAGAATTATGCAACTAACGAAAGGCAAACATTACACAATCTAAACGCCTTTTCAAACCGCAATTTAAAAACGCAATTTAACAACTACATACCGGAGTAGGTAAGTAATTTCTATCTCGTAATTATAATTGAACAAGTGCGAACGCGCTACAGAAATGTAAAAAATCTGGCAGAACGACAGACAGACCGGCAGACTCACACGCGTATGAATGAACAGTCAGACAGATGGATAAGCAGGCAGGCGCATAGACGCACGCACGCACGCACGCGCATACGAGAGGGTGAATAATTCATGTGTCCATTTCCTCACTCAATCATATGCCGTCATAACCAACTACTTGACGTGTAGGTTGACGTCATAATCATGACGTCATGAATGACTCGATATAGTCCGTCTTTAGCGCTTAATAGTCCGACACACTGTACGAATTGTTTGTCTTTTCCATTTAATAAACATTTTGTTTAATATTTTGAAACTAATTTGGCTGGGCGCTGTTGCTGTCTATAGTTTTCTAGAAATTGATAGTTAATAAGTTCAAGGATCAATCGATCCCTGCACGAGCGATGAGTTGGCGGAGCTTAACTACGATTGAGCGGGGCATAGCTAAAATTAGAAAGGTCAATTGGGAGGGGTTCTGAGAGAGCGTAGTTTTGATTACGGGTCACAGATTCCACTCACCCACTCGCTTTAGAGCTTCACTATTATATTAAGGGCTATACGTATTTGCAATCACAGTAAATCTCCTCTTAGTGCTCATTCAGATTTCTTCGCGGTGTGTTTAATTTTACACAATTCATGGGAGCCTCAGACCGCACCAACACCGTTACATGCCCGTATGCACAACCCCCCCCCCACACCCCCACACCCCACACCCTCAAATCATCACACCTATACATAGTACAACCATGCAGAAAAAGGTTTGCACGATCTAAGATAGGGAATGTTCCACAACGTGTATAGGTTCCCTTCTAATGTCCATCATGAGATGAATAAAAAATAATCGGTTCCGTTATGAGGTAAATAGTTACTGCTAATATACCCCTCGAGCTTTATCGAGATCTGTTCAGCAATGAGAGAGGAGTAGGGACTTAAAATATATGTGTGACCTACCCTTTTCAAACCAACGAGGGCAGTGAATCGAAAATCAGTCTCCGTAATGATATCGAGTGTTACCCATAGATTAGCATAGAACACCATTCTCAAGTTTTATTAAGATCCGTCCATCAATAAGGAAGGACTAGTGATTTTTAAATGTAAGGGTGGGTAACCCTTATGAAAGCCAACAGGGCAGTAAATCATCGAAAATTGGGCTCTGTCCAGTTTTATTGAGATCCGTTCATCAATAAGGGTGGAGTAGTGATTTTTAATATTTAAGGGCCAATGGTGGGTCAGGGTTCTAAAACTCACCAGGGCAGTGTATCGAAAATTGGGCCTCCATACTGCTGTCGGCAGTGACCCTTAGAATACCATTCTCAAGTTTTATCAAGGCCAGTTCATCAATAACCGAGGAGTAGCTATTTAAAAAAATTAAGGGTGAGACACTTTTAAAACCCAGCAGGGCAGTAAATTAAAAATCAGACTCAGTAATGACTGTCATGAGTTACCCATAGAATAACCCTCTCAAGTTTTCTAAATATGTCAACAATAACGGAGGAGTAGCGATTTTAAAACGTTGGCGCCATACCAAAAACCCAGCATGGCAATGATCGAAAATCGGGATCCATACTGATGTCGGTCGGTACTTCTCGTTAGAATAGGTGTGAGTCTCAGCGAGATTGCATGAGAACTGAAATGAGGATTATAAAGGGACCAAATGTCCACAGCAACTCGAACAACTACAACAAGAACATAAACAAGCTTTGGCGATCTTCCCTGATCTAAAAACAATCTACGCAACGGTATCCGAGTAACATGTTAACCTTTCCACTGTCAACTTGACCCTATATTGGTCATATGCCTACCAAAACAGACTCTGCAATTGTGTTGGTGAACGTCCATTCGCGGGCTAAGAGAAGGTTATTTTTTGGAAATTTAGCACAAAAATGACTGGCTCGATAACCGAGCCAGTCATTTCAGTGGTAAAATTTTCCAAAAACTAGTCTTCTCTTGCCCTTTAATCGTCAAGCCAGCTAAAACAGCACCTATACAAGACTAGTTTCCTAAATTCCAGTGCTAAATTTACCATAACAGTCTTATCTTGCTTGTCAGCAAATGGGCATTCACTGAGCAAAGATTTCAATTTTCTTGAATGGTGGGGTTTTTTTTGTTGTTTTTTTTACAAATTACAGGATTAATTGATAAAAGTAGAATTTTCGACACAGGGGTGGGTGGGAGGGAGTTAAAGTTGTGAATATTATGACATATACATGAGACAAAACTCTGAACACAAAGGTCATATCTGTCACCAATAGAATCACGTAAATATACGACATCTACAGGCGCATTGTTCCGTGCCTTTGAAGGTTCAACAAAACAGAAATGAATACTTTTAGAAAGTTTCAAGGTGCCTAGTAGCGCCACGTATTTATAAATCACTTTCTATTTACACTGCCATCTGTAATACCCAGTAGTACACGTAAATACGCTTTCGCTTTTAAGTGGTAAAGGTATGCTAATAGATAATAAACATACATATATAATTTGCGGGTTTCCTTTGTTGAATGTAGGGTAAGCGCTATCCCTCCAGCGACACCCGCCGGCGATAGTGTTTTTTCTACATAAGAAAAAGCTCGTCATAAGAAAGCATAAGAATACATAATCATAGGTAAATAAGAAGTTTAAAGTATTTAGTACCTGCTTTGATGTGTTGTTAATCCGTTAATAGCGCGAGTCTTATTGAAACCTAGAGATCTAAAATCTCACTTTCAAGACAAGTATATATACCGACCGGTAAGCCGTTAAATATTTTGAAGCTAATTTGGCAGGTAGCTGTTGCTGCCAACATTGTGACATGAACGGTCTCCAGCCAAATTGGCATTACACATTTTTTTGACAGAATATTTCTTACATTGTTAATAATTGTCCGTATTGGGTCATTCGGGATGAAAGGTTATAATAAATTTAACAGGTTATTAAATGATTTTAAACCCAATTTTATGCGATGTGGTTTTGGAAGCTAAAAATAGGCGCTAATGTATGATGAATATTTGAACAGTAATTTTGAATAGAAAGTTGCAGTTGCGGTTAAAGTCATCTCACTTTCGGTGAAAAATGATTTTCAAAATAATAAACGTTAGTTTAATTCTAAGAGGGTCATTCATGATTGCCTTCAGGGCTTGAATACTATACTAAGCCTAGGTTGTACACGTACGTCTATAGTACAGCTAAAAATAACTTAACATGTTTCTAGAACAACATAAAACGCACTGTTGAATATGTTGAACATAAACGACGTTTCTAAGTTTATCCACCCATCATATGACGTCATATGACTTCATAATCAACTACGTGACGTGTAGGATGACGTCATAATCATGACGTCATGAATGACTCGATATACTCCGTCTTTAACGCTTAATAGTCCGACACGTTGTACGAATTGTATGTCTTTACCATCTAATATAACATTCTGTTCAATACCTTGAAACTAATTTGACTGGACGCTGTTGCTGCCATAAGCAGCAACAGTGCCAAGTCAAATTAGTTTCAAAATATTTAACAGCTTACATGTATAGTTTTCTGGAAATTGATAGTCGGAGAGCTAAATGATCGATCGATCCCAACACGGACGAGGTGTGGGTGGAGCTTAGATATATATGGGCGGGGCATAGCTAAAACGGGAAAACTCCATTGGATTGGAAGACATTTCTGCCTAAGGCAACAATGTCTTCCAATCCAGTTATGGTCATTATATTCAACAGTACATTTCTTACTAACTCGTGTTTTGGAAAAATTTTAAGGTATTTCTGAGTTGTATTGTAGCAATTCAATTACTCGTCTTTGACGATGGATTACGCGATCCAATCATCGACCACTAATGATTAACGCGAGCATGTACATTATTTGGATCGGCAAAACATACATAAATATGGTCAGAGTAACATACAATCTGAAGTAATTCTTTTGCGGTACCACATATGGGGGGTGGGGGTGGGGGTGGGGGCATTAAAAAATTATGTAACAAACAGCGAGGACCTAGGTCTAAGCGTTACATATCATTACGTGTGTGTGCTTTCGGGGTAGGAAATTACACTATAATATATTCCCTATTCCCGTTTCTATTATTTGTAATTTATTACTCCAAGCATTTTGTCACCGAACAAACACGCTAGAATTACAAAATAACATACAAACTGCGTGCTATTCAAACACAACACCGATCTCGCAAAGACGTATCTGATTGGTTGTTCATGAACTAGACCGTGGGAAAATACATTACTATGCTGAATTTATCAATGATCACGTGCTAATTTATTAACAACGAGCAAGCGTTGAAGTGATTTTTTATTTTTCTGGCTTGTTTTAAGAAATTTCTTTAAGGATTAAATCCAGTTTGAGTAACGACACCTAAAAATTATAGTGGATTAGTTTTTGTAATTCATTTTTCAACTGGCTACACGTCGGAAGTTCGCGGAAATAGCTTTTTACACGCATTGTTCACGTGAAGCATGGCGAGTAACGAGTCTGCGCGTCGGGTACTCGGTAATTATCAGAAGCTTTTGAATCGGCTATAGCAATGTCGTGTTATATGTCTGTGTATAGGCCTGTTTTCGCTAGTAACAGAATATACGACTCCAACAGAAATAAAAGAGTACAACACTCGCCCCGTTTAAATACACGCGGATTTTGTCTGGACTCTGTTTATCAAAGCGCTCGACTGCCAAACTAAAATTTACCGTTTGCTGGTCGCACGCATTAATAGGCAAGAACAATCCAGATTGAAAATAGTGCACCCCAATGTCTCAAACAGCGGTAATAGTTAGCGAGTCGACCACACCCTTTGACCGATATTCCTGTGAATGATATTACGTCAATAAAAATAGTGACCTAATAAAATCGTGAAACTAAATAGCCATGTTTTTCTTCTCTAAATCAGGAAGCCGATTTATTTATTTTACCTATATTTACTGTTGATTGGAGATGGCAGTGAAAAGGAAATGGAAAAAATTGTTCTAATTTCGTGGCATGCCTCAAGCTCAGATGACGGTATACCGTGGTACCGCGGTATTTTTTCATGGTACCGATACCGTCATGTAAATATCAATACCGCCCAGCTCTACCACCCCCCCACACACACACACCTTGCACACCCACCTCACCTCAATCAACCAGACTATAATTTTCTGTTACTTTGAACTATGATGATTAATAATATATATGTTAACATGCGATAAACCGAGACTCAGTATGTCTTTGATGGGTTAAATTTGCGGGCATAGCCAATAACGAAACCGACCATATTAAGGGGTAGCGGTAATTTAAATGGCGATAACTTTTTATACACTCATAGTAAATTAGAAAATGACCTCTAAGCATGTTGCTCTTACGGTTCGCTACTATCTTTGTACAGGACATAGGCTGATCAGTCAAGTAATTAGGTCAACAGAGGTCAAAAGGTCACCAAATTTGCCTGCTGTTTAAAATCGGACGACTATATATTGTTAGTTTCCGCCAATAAGAAATAAAGTCCCGCATCATAAAGGAAATCTGGTTGGCGGACTGAAAACCGCTTATTCCATTAAGTATCATAACAGGAGGTCAAAGGATTGCCAATACGGCCACGTATATAGCGGACCTATGTGTGTGGGCATATATATGGCGGTAGCTCAAGCGCTAACGGGCAGAGCTGTGAAACCGGCGATCGCGTCGCTGTTCGGCCAAATGACAATCGCTGGGAACATAGGCAATAATCTCCTTCACTCCTCATCGCCTCTCTCCACCCAGTAGTATAAATGGGTACCAGTGTAAAAACTGGGGAATTTACCAATAATCGACTGAAATAAAACCAGCCTAAAATGGCGTGAATGGGACCTGGAATCAGGGATTCGATAGACGCCAACCAAAACAATAATTTCTTCTACACATACTAGTCTATGGAACCCTTTTCCCGCGTGCTCCATGCATCTCTTTTCGCTGTGCATTTTAGTAGTTACGATTATGTGACATGGAAAGTTGCTATGTTCCAATATGGGGATTTAACAGGAACCATATATTTCTGTTTTAGTTATCAACGGTGACGAAGGGCCATGTAAGAACATTGTTCATAATTGTTGCTATGGGTTCCTAAAATTGGACCTAAAATTTCCTTGTGTTTTTGACGATATGTTTAATTTATTGCTCATTTAGATACATGTCGTTAGGAGCCAGGTGATGTGCAATGGCAATAATGGCACTAGATACCAAATGTGTATTATTGCTTTTATACAGCACATCGCAGAAATAACTTTAAATGTTTCCAAAACAAAATAAAAAAGTACTGTTTTTAATATTTTGAACATAATTTGATCGAAAGACATTGCTGCATAAGGCAGTAATGTCTTCCAATCCAATTATGTTCAAAATGTTCAAGAGAAGGTTTCTTTCATCGTGTTAAAATAGTTTAGTTTTGGAAACATTTAAACTTATTTATTAACTATATAGTGTAGTGAACAACTTTCCAGCTGAATATTAATGTTATCTGGTGATGCGTTTACACGTGTTTGTAGATATACCCCATAATAACAAGTGCAGTTGATAGCATCATGTACTTTGTTGCCTCATAGTCACTGAGGAGTTGTGGTTTATGCTATCTTTCTTACGAGAAATGTTCTGCCTAGTGGACCAGTGGCGCCGAAATTAAATTTTGTTTTAGGGACACATTGGGGTAGGCCCGCGAGAGGATGCCCCTCCCGCGAATGTGGGGTGTGGTGTCCGGGGGTGGGATGGGGGGGGGGGGGGGAATTTTGAAATCCGGATACTCCCGGAAGGCGTCTCCTGCATTTCTGGAGGTGAATAATAAAAGCATAAAAAAGAACTATTATTAGAATAAATTTGAGCAATCCAAAAATGATATAAATGAAACATGGAAAATCATAAAATCACTTTTGAATAAAAACAATAGAAAAGCACAGCAGACCCAGTTTCTCTACAATAATAAGGTAATCACGGATAACAATGAAATTGCAAACGGTTTCAATCAATATTTTGTTAACATAGGTCCAGATCTCGCAAAGAAAATCATATCTACATCAGGAATTATTAAATAACATATACTGTTGAATATTTTGAGCATAATTGGGTTGGATTTCAACCCAAATTGTGTTCAAAATATTCAACATAACGTTTCTTGTATCGTGTTCATATGGTTCTAACTAACATATTTGTGTTTTTTGCTTTGGAAGCATTTAAACTTATTTATGAGCTGTAAGTAAAGATGATACGCTAGCGACCTCTGAACATCTGTCAGTTCACCTACCTATTTAAAATGTGTTCATCCACTACAGTTTTGCTTTTTCATAACATTGAAATATGAGTGTATGCTACTTCCATACATGGAAGAAGTTGGTTTGAAAACGATATAGTTCATATGGTTGTCACAGGTGTGACGCCCCCCCCCCACCCCCACCCCCACCCCACACATACACACCAACGTACATGTTGACCCGTACATGCCTCTACATTATTATTATTATTATTATTATTATTATTATTATTATTATTATTATTATTATTATTCACAAACACATTGCCAAAATCTTATATAGGTAAACAATTGTATTCTAATCAGTAATCACGGGAAATTTCACTGACACACTTGTTGTACATTCGTAATCTTCGGAAAAGGTTGTAACTGCACCCTGTAGCCTATACATTTAGATATGAATAATAGTACAATTATAGCCATCGTCAACCTCTCCCACCCACCTCGATCATCACACTCACATCCATCCATCCCAGATATTACATGGTACACCCAGTCCTTTCAAGAATGGTAATGGATTCGCAATTAGGCCTACTAGACTACAGAGTATTTGTCACATGCATTGAAATATTGCCGATTTTCAGCATTGCCCATGGTTTACCGTAGTTATAGGCCTATTATTATGCTAATATAGCTATCCATGAAACCATTGGAAATGAGTAAATATCATAATAGATTTTTTTAAATCATGATTTTTTATTTCTTGAAGACTTAGCTTCAACCTGACATAATTTATGTTATGGTAGGTGAAGTAAAACCTGTTAAACGCACGTTTTAAAATATGTTACCTTTGTACTACAGACAGAGAAATATTGACCCAGCTCACAGCGCCGTTCCCGGTGTGACGTCACAGCGAGTGGGGATGTGATTAAGATTGAGGCGTCATTTAATCTCGTTATTTGGGCTGCCTAACATATTTTTCTCACTTCAAAGTGACGCTATTGTGTTTAAATAGTGTAGTAGTAAATTAATTGAAACTCGTTATCGACCACAAGCCCTCACAAGACCTCACAGATACTTCCGCTTATCAATCCTCTTAATTTTTTGCCTATCCTGTTAACAATGAAGAAATCTTCACTATACTTAATGCTAAGCTGTGTGTGTAATTGTATATGTATGTTTAATGTTAGGTGTCCGCCGCCACCACTATAGGCAATGCCTTCGGCGGACAACCTGTATTGAAAATATGTAAATTGGTATCCAGGAAGGAAATAAATAATATTGAATCTTGAATGTGAACTACACCACATGTATATGCCATTTTGTAGACAAGAGAAGACAATATTTTTTAGTATTTACAACTAGAATGACTGGCGCTGTTATCAAGGACGACTAATTTAAGCATAGGCATGCCCCTCAAGGATATGATTCGGGTGGCGGTGGGGGGGGGGGGGGGGGGGGGGGCGCATGTCTCCTATGCAGTGGACTTAGTGGTTTTGTGGTTGCATTGCTGCATAGGTTATTCCATACCTTTTGGTTTGTGATGCAACTTCTATAAGAGTATTTATACTGTCGTCTGCCGCGGTAGTTTACTGACCAACGTGTTTACTAAGTTGAAATTAGAACATATATTTGTTGTCAGTCTCCTCCTATGACTGATTCCAGTCAAATGCATGAAATAGATTCTCAACGTGTACGTTTCATTATTATCTGGGACACAACAGTCAGCATCATCCACAGGTTATCACACAATAGCCTGATAACGCAGGTTACTGGGCCAGTACTGGGCCAATGCCGGGCCGTTTGGCCAGGTATTTGCTCAGTACTGGCCCAGTAACCTGCGGTAACAGAGTATATTGCCTGATGTAAAATCAAATCTCTGTCTTTACCAATGACATGATGGACCTTTCCAGTCTTAGCTATGCCCCGCCCATCTCTAGCTGAACTCCACCCAGACCTCGTTCGTGTTGGGATCGATATATCCCTGAACGCCGTAACTATAAATTTCCAGAAAACTATACAGGTAAGCTGTTAAATATTTTGAAACTAATATGGCAGCAACAGCGCCCAGTCAAACTTGTTTCAAAATATTCAATAACATGTTTATTAAATAGTAAAAACATACAATTCATACAACCTGGCGGGCTATTAACCGTTTAAGACGGAGTAAATCGATTCAATCATGACGTACTGATTATGACGTCACCATACACGCCACGTAGTTGACTATGACGTCATATATGAAGGATGGATAAACTGGAAAGGTCAATTGTCATCAACCTGAGCATCAAGCTGATTTCCAGCAGACCTGATAAGATATTGGTTTGGTATAGAGAAATTGGTATGCTGAGATACCAGATGGTTACCCAGTAACTGTGTCAAACTTGGTCGCTATCAAACAGTTGCCTCTCTGGCCAGTGGCCAAATATGTAAACAATCTCTGAAAATTCGCGATGGCCACAGTTTACTTAAACAAATGCAAACGATTTACTTCATTGTGTAAATATAACGGAAACTTACTAAGTGTTAATATAGATTTGATTGCCAGCCGACAATAAGGACATCTGAATAGGTTGGTGAATTTTACATACCAAGAAACTTCAATCAATGCTTGTAGCCATAAAATATTCTAGATTTCAATGATAGCCAGAGCAATCAGATAGTTTAGACCATCTACCTCAATTTTTTGTCACCTTGTTAAATGTTTTCGAATTTCCCGGATTTTTTTCCCCGGATCACGTCCAAACTTGTGAAATCCCTCGAGGATGGCTACGCCAATTGCTGTGTTAAAATTTTAGCCAAATCGGACCAGCAGTTTCCGAAATACGTGTACCAACAGAGACAGAATTTGATCCGATTCGGATCTGGGTTCTTTTATCCGACAGATGGACGGACGGACGGAAGGGCTGGTGGATGGGCGGGTCGACGAGCGGGCGGGCGGGCGGACAAACAGACAAAATCGCAATAACCTCTTCCCATTTCAGAGCGAGGGTAATAATGTAACATTCTAGAACATAGCAAGCCCACATCAATAGATATATAACCTCTATATAACTGACATTGTACGAATCATGAAAGGATTGTTATTAAAGTCAGGTAGCTTCATTATTTATCCTAGAAAATGGCTTTGGGGTACACAAGATACCACTTCATGATCATTAACCAGCCTGTTCTTATTCAGGGGGGTCTACAGTAGAGGGGTGGGGGGGGGGGGCACATGGAAAAATCATTTCACATTGCCTCTCACCATTGGCTCATGTATTACATTTCACTGGCTAGATTAAGATTGTAACATACATTGGCATAGATATGATTTTAGATTGCTTAGCAAATATAAATGTATTTTAAAAATCACATCTGAGGTAACACCCCACCCCGCCGGGGAGCAGGGGATTGGGCGGGCTACGCATTCAGGTCGTGAGTGGGTGACGTGGTGGCTGGGGGCAGGGGCAGGGCGGGTGTATAGGCCTAGGCTCCACTTGAATGTAAACTTTGTGCACTTTCCCGAAAATGTGCGAATGTACGTATATATATCAACAAATGGCCATTTCACAGAAAGTTTAGCTCGACTATGAATAATGTTTTGTTGATGGCGCTCAAATGGGGTTGAACTAAGACAAAAGGAAAGCCGAACTGGAGGGGTGGTGGGGGGGGGGGTCAGAAGCAAAGTGTACGTGCATGTGAGTTAGTTTAGTTTATTCGGTTCACTTCTCTTAAGTATACGAATACAGGTACATGAATAATACTTTTGTAATGGCGGTATACAGTACATACACAATACTATATTATCTGTGCCTATAATATATTTCACAGTCAGTTATGGCATTTGACCGATCGCGTCTGCGAAGCATGCGTCATAAGCCGGTGCCCGATTTCAATTGCTTACAATTGGAGTCAGGCACCAGATCTCACGAACAAGGTCAGCTGAATGACACATGTATTTTACTATTTGCATAAAATACTTCACCAAATTCTCTTGATCAGAGCCAGTATTCTCCTGCGACGAGATTTGCCAAGGCTGATTGATGGACGGCGCTCTCTTTTGGAGCGACGACCTCCGCCCAGATCAGGGCCAGATAATTGCTTTTGAAATTAAGTATTGATATTCAAGTGTGCTAAATAGCAATTTTATCAAGGAATATGTATATATGTACGTATTTTTATATCTCAGGACGTACGCATAAGCACGCGCACGCAAACACGTGCACGTGTGCCCAACACACAGGTACGCACTTCGAGCACTATTCTGTAGTCTCTTAGTTTACATTACAGATAGATATTTAACTTGGTTTCATCGGTAGCCACTGCTGCATAAGACAGCAGTGACCGCTTATCAAACCACGGCAAATATTCATCATGTATTAAAACTGTATATTCTTTTCCATTTGAACCGGTTGAAAATAACGTTGATAAATTTACATAGTGCTATCAACTTCGTCCGTTTTTGTTCATTCATGAGTTGATACATTTTAACAGTATTTGGATTTACTCTAAAGTATCTATCTATATACGTTTTTCTTTCTACAGCTAGAGATGGACATTCGAAAAGATAATGAAACTCACCTCCCAGTGCGTTTTGATTGCATAAGGTGCAAACACGCTCATGTCTAGGAAGATGTTCAAATCGCCCAACCTCTATTGGGTAACCTGTGCTTAGAACTTCTAAATTTACATAGCATTTTTGACAGTGTCTGAGGGAACCTGGTTAAATACGTTTCTAGTCTAAAAGTTTCTTTAAAAATTCTATACGATGTGCAAATACTGCTGTTGAGAGAGAGAGAGAGAGAGAGAGAGAGAGAGAGAGAGAGAGGGAGGGAGGGAGGGAGGTAGAGAGAGAGAGAGAGAGAGAGAGAGAGAGAGAGAGAGAGAGAGAGAGAGGGAGAGAGAGAGAGAGAGAGAGAGAGAGAGAGAGAGAGAGAGAGAGGCTGTGCCAGTACATGGACGCAAGCATGTTGTTTACGTTTCGTCTGAACGAAAATTGATTGAATTAACTTTTATAGCCAAAGGAAATATATCAAATCGCAGTAAATTAAAAGCACAATTTCAGTCAGCTGCTTGCCAGTTTTAATGTTTCTACTCTGACACCCATCATCCATCACAATCTATTTTAATCAGCTTAATTAATCATTTAATATTTAATTTTCGGGATAATATGTGTGAAGTATGTTCAAAAGAAGTAAACATCAAGTTAATGAGTGGTCGAGTCAAACACTAACCGAGATGGAGGGAGGGAGGGAGGGAGGGAGGGAGGGAGGGAGGGAGAGAGAGAGAGAGAGAGAGAGAGAGAGAGAGAGAGAGAAAGAGAGAGAGAGAGAGAGAGAGAGAGAGAGAGAGAGAGAGAGAGAGAGAGAGAGAGAGAGAGAGAGAGAGAGAGAGATATGATTGAGAAGGGAATGTGGTGGGAAGGGATAGAGATGGGAGTGTGACGGACGGACATACGGACGGAGGATGGACTGACGGGTGGGTGGTGGGTGGAGGCGAGAAAGGGTAACGAAGGAGGAGTGCGAGATGGGGAGAGCGGTGCAGGGCTACAGAGTGAAGGGGAGAGCGTGGAGAGAGCGGGACAGGGAGGAAGTGTGGGTGAGGGAGGGATAGAGAGAAGGTGGAGATTGAAGAGGGTGAGGGACAAAGGAATGAGGGAGGGAGATATTAAAAAGAATAGAGCGAGCGAGAGAGAGAGAGAGAGAGAGAGAGAGAGAGAGAGAGAGAGAGAGAGAGAGAGAGAGAGGGGGGGGGGGAAGGGAGAGAGAGTTCATTGAACAAAGCTGGATGATTGATTGTCAAACATTTTTACAAATACAAAGAGGGGTGTGGGTATAGATATTTAATGTTAAAGTAACGGGACAATGATGTGCTGTACGTCCTCGTTCTGAACTTCTTTGTGCAATACAATCATTTGGCCCCACAATTATTCATGAGGTCACAATTTCAGAAGATAGATAAGAACATTATTTATTTAACTGGTTTGCACAAAACAGCTTTCTTATATAAAGAAATAGTGACATAATGATCGTATTCCTAGATGTAGGCGGAGCGGGTGTCAACGCGACAATGCTGTTGAAAACCGGGCAAACACGATCTACATTTAATAGTGAACAAGCAGAATCGGCATGGACAGTTTCCTCATAAACTTTCCAAAACACCAAGACAGCTAACTGTGAACAGTATTAAATAAATGGACCTTTCCAATTTATCCACCCCTCATATGACGTCATAATAAACTACGTGACGTGTATAATGACGTCATAAATCATTATATTTGGCAATCAATGGCGCCGTGAATGACGTAGATAAGTACGTCACGAACGCTTAATCGAAGAGGGACTAAGCGTTGTTGTACGAATTGTATGTCTTTACTGTTTAATAAACATTATGTTGAAGATTTTGAAACTAATTTGACTGGGCGCTGTTGCACCCAGTCACATTAGTTTCAAAATATTCAACAACATGTTTATTAAATAGCAAAGACAGACAATTCGTACAACGTGTCAGACTATTAAGAGTTAAAGACCGGCCAAATAGAATGATATATGATGTAATGACCATGACATCATCCTACACGCCACTTAGCTGATTATGATGTCATATGACGTCAGATGATAGGTGGATACTCTATAAAGGTGAATTTTTAGCCATGCCCCGCCCATTTCTGGCTAATTAGCTCTGCCCACATTTTGCGTGTGATGGGATCAATTTATATACTTTGAACCCTGAATTCTTACCAGTATAGTTTTCTGGAAATTGATAGTCAGTAAGTTCAGAGATCGATCGAGCCCAACACCAGTGAGGTGTGGATGGAGCTTAGCTAGAGATGGGCGGGGCATAGCTAAAACTGGAAAGGTCCATTAGATAAACACGTTAGCAATGTTTTTGTGCAGACGACGCATTTAACACCTTTCGCGTGAAATTAACTCTTTAATGCCGAAGCTATCAAAAACAGTATCTGCGGTGGTCTTGAAGCGTGTCAATTTGCAGGTCAAGAAGAGTAGGTCTCTGTTTTAAAAATGTACCACTAGAATGGCTGGCTCATTAACAGGGCCAGTAGTTACAGTGGTAAATATTCGAACATAAATGGACGTCGACAAAAACAAAAATTCATTACCACATCGATGGTCAAGCCGGCCGAGAAAAGACATCTGCAGTGGTGTCCATTTACAGGACAATAAACATCTAATTTCTGTGGTAACTTCACACACAAAAATTCACACAAAAAATTATCTTCTCTTGGCCTGCAAAAATGATAATTTTCTTGAAAAATTATAATACTGGTGGCATTTTGAAAGATATTGAGTTGCTGTTGACGCAGACCGAAATACAACTATTCTGTTTAAAGATTGCGAATATTAATGCGTTGATATAAGCTTTCAATAGAGGGGTCCGATCTGTCACTCAAGTATCTGACGTCCTAATCAATTATACGACACGTATTAGATGACGTCACAATAAAAATGACGTAGAATGAAGGAAATTTCAATTTCCTTTTCTCCGAGATCTAACAATACTCACCATTCTATTACTTCTGATACAGCTAGCCCTGATAGCTGGGCCCTAGGACTATAGACTTAGAAAGCTTTACCGACTCCTGGAACCGAGTACTCGGCTCCCAACTGCCGAGTACCCGTTTGCCATGAAGCTCATATTGTTTGCATAGCCACCAAACAAGAGAAACCCATGGCTTGCCTCCGTGGGGCTGGGAGGCTGGGTCCGTAACAGAATGGTGAGTATCGTTAGATCTCGGAGAAAGGGAAATTGAAATTTCCTTCATTCTCCTTCGATCAATACTCACCATTCTGTTACTTCTGATATACACCAGATTTAGTCAGTAACCTGGTGGGAAGGGGCAAGCCATCAATTGCTACTTTTTCCCCTTGGAGAAAGAGCTAGACTTAAACTTGATTAATGGAGACCTAAAAGGACCATCAAGTTAACGGAACCGAATCACATTCGCATCACTGCACCCCCCCCCCCCCCCCCCCCCCCCCTTCCCTTTTCTCCTAAGAAAAGGGAGAGAACTCACGAACATGCATCTCGCCTGAAACACAAATATGCCAAGAGTGTTATATATATTAGCCTGGGAATGAACATGAATATATAAGATGAATGAACATGAACATCGTCGTGTCGT
>CM067369.1:172562494-172570618 GCA_034401795.1 Chaetoderma sp. LZ-2023a | reverse complement strand
AATTTTAGAGACCTAAGTCTTTTAACTATGGAATAACATGGAAATATATGACCTAGTTATCATCGGCGGCATCCATATTAATCCAAATATCCTTTTGAGAACGCACAAGCTATCACAATTAATCACAGTAAAAAGACTTAGGCTTAAACAATCTTAAGACTGTCCCTATGCAAACAAGAATGAGCTTCATGGCAGACGGGTACCCGGCAGTTGGGAGCCGAGTACCCGGTTCCAGGAGTCGGTAAAGCTGTCTAAGTCTATAGTCCTAGAGCCAGCTGTCAGAGTCAGCTGTATATCAGAAGTAATAGAATGGTGAGTATTGATCGAAGGAGAACTCTCCTTCACGAAACTAGAAGTTTGTCAAATGTACCCATTGTATGTCTTTGCTGGATTTGCATTTTAATAACATTCTAATAGGCGGCAACAGCACCGAGACAAATTAGTTTCAAAATATTCACCAGCTTAACTGTATAGTTTTCTGCAAATTGATAGTCAGGAAATTCAGGGGTTGATCGATCTCAACACGAGCGCCGTGGAGCTTAGCTAGAGATGGGCGGGGCATATCTCAAACTGGAAAGGTCCATTAGCGGAGCATAACTAGAAATATGTGGAGCATAGCTAGCCGTTAACATAATTACGCTATTGCAGAGTTTTGCCTTCGCGTTTTTCTCACTCGCACACGTGTCCGTTTCAAACAATCACCTGTATTTATAATCACGTGATTTGGTGGCTAACAAGGTGACCGTTTGGGGCAGGTTTGGCCATATACAGTTCGTTACTGTCAATATATTTACAGATCTATAAAATAATGCAATAAAATACAACTTAATATCATAATTAAGGTCAAAATCAGTCGAGCGAATACTCCCTGCCCGTAGTGCTCTTAAAACTAATTGCTTGATAACAACGAATAAGAAATTGACAATTAATGGAATTTTATCGCCATACTATTTAGAAATGTCCATGGTGTGGCATGGTTGATTTACGCTGAATATAGTTCTGAAGTTACCCATATATAACGCAGGTTCCTGGGCCGATAGTGGACCAATACAGGGCCAATACCAGCACAGTAACCAACGTTATCAGGGTCAGCTCTACCAACGAGATTGACCACCAATACTGTTTATATCCATAGATATTGAGTGATGATTATAAAGAGTCAAAAATGCTGTCTCAATCCTGACAGGAATTCACCATTTTAAGGAGATCTATTGTTGGCTCCTAACGATCTTGGCATATGGTCATAATATGTTTAGCACGTTATCTGATATGGATTCCAAAAACAAAAAGTCCTTGAATTCCAAGAACTGGAATGAGATATCGACATAGTTTCGACCAAAGTCTACTTCATCACAGCATCACGGCATTGCTGTCCATGACATTGCTGTCCATGATCATGTATGGCAGCCAATCTATGTGTGTTGGAACATGGTGGTCTGTGAGAGTCTTCAGATTAAAAAATGGGATTCTTTTCTGAATGGTTTTATATTGTTTCATTCGACATGGATTCTACAGCATCAACATAGTTTCAACAAAGATCTTCGTCGTTGGAACATGTTCTGGTGTAAATGGCATTAAAACACGACAAGGTTAAAGGAGCTTTCCAGTTTTAGTTATGCCCATCCCATCTCTAGCTAAGCTCTGCCCACACGTCGCCCGTAGTTGGATCGATCGATCCCCGAACGCCCTGACTATCAATTTCCAGAAAACTATACAGGTAAGCTGTTGAATATTTTGAAAATAATTTGACTGGGTGTTGTTGTATGGTCAAATTAGTTTCAAAATATTCCACAGAATGCTTATTAGATAGTCAAGACATACAATTCTTACAACTCCGGACTATTAAGCGTTTAAGACGGCCTACATCTAATCATTCATGCTGTAATTGATTTTGATGTCATCCCACGCGTCACGTAGTTGATTATGACGGCATATGATGGATGGATAAACAGGAAAGGCCCATTACTTCAAAACTACTTATAAGTAGTTGTAGTTACAGTTTTAGAATCTTGGCCGTTACACCCCATTTGCCTTGTCACTTAACGCGGGAGGTGGCTTCTCGGAGCCTTTAACTTTAAGAAGCATATAAAATATATCACCACACCCGACACCCCCGCCCCCTCTTAGGAATGAAGGGAGACACGGATTGCCCTGGCCCACCCGCATGTCAGCATCCACATATTAGTTGTTCCGCCGCCACTAAAATTGACTCCTTCATTGACGGACATATACATTTATGTTTTAACCCTTTCAACCATTAATTCCCGATATCTCATTTTAAATGCTACCATACAGGGAAACTGTTGAATTTTTATTTTTTTGGACTAGAAGCCGTTGATGCCTTAGGCGACAACAACTTCCAGTCAAATTAATTTCAAAATTCAATATATGTTTTATATCGTAAAAACCCCATACATTTTCAGTGATTTGTCGGTGAAAGTACTACTCGTTGCATTAGTCCAAAATATGCCGGAAAACTAAAATATAAGACATTGCATAATTCATGACACTAGCAATTGAATATATCCATCTTCTCGTTAAAATTCAACAATTTCTGTAAAATAACCGTGATTGCATTAATTATTTATGCTTTCAAAAGCACCGCCGAACAATGTAGTGCCTATGTGTGCTTTAGAGAGAATAAAATAAAAGCCAAATGCATTTAATGTACTTCATCATGCGTGCCCTTTGGCATAAAAACGGCATGTTAATTAAATTAATCTTTCGAAATTAATTAAAATTCTATTATCAATCCAATTCGTCGAGTACACACCGCATATAGTTTCTTTTAAAACGGTTTTTATTTATTTCTTCCTCTCCGGGCGCGCAATGTTAGGCCTTTACTTCATCATTATTTAAACCCGAGTAAACCCCGCACATCTCTAGCTAAGCTCCGCCAAAACACCAGCTCGTGTCGTGATCGATTGATCTCTGAATTCCCTGACTATCAATTTCCAGAAACCTATACAGGTAAGCTGTTGAGAATTTTGAAACTAATTTGACTGGCTGCTGTTTCAGCCCCCAGTTAAATTAGTTTCAAAATATTCAACAGAATGTTTATTAAATAGTAGACATACAATTCGTACAGCAACGCTTAGTTCGTCGCCAATTATGCTTCGTGACGAACCTTTTTACGTCATTCATGACGCCATCGATCATGACGTCATCCTGCACGTCACGTAGTTGAGTATGACGTCATATGATGGATGGATAAACTGGAAAGGTCTATTAGTACGGGCCTCTGCAGTGGTCTTGAGCAACAGCTCCTAGTAAAATTAGTTTCAAAATAATCAACAGCTTACATGCATAGTTACCTTGAAATTGGGATTCTGTAAATTCATGTTTCAAAAGTTTAAAATCGATTTCAATACGCGTTAAAAGTGGGCGGAGCTTATCGAGAAAGGGGCGGAGCATAGCTAGAAAGTAGTCATTCTAGTGTCTTGCAATGTAAGCTCACCTTTGATTGGGATCTCCGCCTCTCTATCCTCTCTCCCATAGATACAGTGGCGCTGCGGTCCCGGTACTGCCGGGCGGCGGTCATTGTCTGATTGACAAGCAGTTCATGTTTCTGACGTAATGTGGCCAATTCCTTAAGTCCGGTAACGCTGGCTTCCAATCTACTCCTTAGCCGTTCTGAAGATGATAACAATGAAGATGTAGAAGCTAACGAAATCGACGACGAAAAACTATCACTTGTTCTCGAAAGATGTGACTTCCTATAAGCTTGTGCATTTGATGCCATGCTTGTTGAGGACGAGGACGAATTTAATCCATCCCCAGAGGAAAGTAGGTCTACGCTCACAGCTTTCTGGCAACATGAGTTTTGATTGCCGGTATCTCCTAACATACATCCCCCTTCCGAAGAAGGTATTTCTATCTTTGGTTGTTGGGAACACTGTGGCACGCGTTCAATAACCTTTAAGGCAGGTTTCGCGTGACTAGACTCCTTAATTAACTCATGCGTGAATGGCTGGGATTCCCACAGCACCTGACAATTATCTCTAGATCCTGTCACAGATACTGGCCCAAAGTTACGCCCCGTGTCCGTCCATGCGTTTGTAGTACTAACATCATCCGCCGTCATATTTATTTTTAAAATATTATTACTTATTTACAATTTTAGTTTTACAACGAGTACCAAGCTGAGATTCTGTGGTAGCAGTTGTATCTTCAGTCGTTGTTGTATTATTTTCTTCACGATTACGACACAGCACACGTGTATTTTCTATCGCATTTACAACACACTAGTTCAGTTTCATTGTAATCGCGATGTTCGATAGGCCTACCCATTGATACAACGCAATCACCTCACCCTAGCTATGGGATCATTAAGTCACCATCATTCTCTCCCTGCGCAAAACGAGATTGCTTCTGCCATACACCATGTCTCCAGGTAGAGTTCCAACATTTGCAGCCTTGAAATATAGGAAATTCAAAATATTAACCCACTTGTATCAACAGCTCCTCAAAGCGCTAAAATACTACTTAATATATCAATTAAACAGTTTGATGGTCAGTATTTTTCAAGATATTTTAATTTTAGAAGACTATTTTTGTAAATTTAACACTGATTTTTTTCGGCGGCTTAACGGTAAAGAAAATTTTTTTTTACTTGGCCAGTGTCTATCCGCAGGCCGAGAAAAGAATATTTTTGAAAATTTACCATTCTAGTGGTAAATATTAAAAAATGCTCTTCTCTAGGCCTGTCAAATAGCCATTTCTGAAGACCACTGCAAAGTTGGTTTTTGGTCAGTTTGATCATTAAAGGGTTAAGTTGACACAAGAGGGGTTAATATAATTTTTATATTTTATCTGTACACGGAAACTTTCGCACATAAACTACGTATTCTTCATCAGGAAATGATGAACGACAATGGAGGAATCCAGTTTTTTCTCCGTGCTTTGCCCTTGTTGGGATTCAATCGAGCCATGCACTCTCTGAATCTCAATTTCCAGGAAACCATTTGGATAAGCTGTTGAATATTTTGAAACTAATTTCACTGGGCGCTGTTGCCGCCATATGTTGAATATTTTGAAGCTAACTTGACTGGGTGTTGTTGCTGCCTATGGCAGCACCAGCTGCCAGTCAAATTAGTTTCAAAATATTCAACAAAATGTTTATTAAAGAGTAAGGACATACAATTCGTACAACCTGACGGACTATTAAGCGTTTACGACAGGCTAAATTGAGTCATTCGTGACGTTTTTGATTATGGCGTAAGCCATGCTTCGCCCATTGCGCGAGCGTGTTGATATCGATTTGAAACTTCGTAACCTGATTTCCCATGAACTAAATTGCAAGGTGACTATATGTACAGGTAAGATGTTGAATATTTTGAAACTAATTTGACTTGGATCTGTTGCAACGGCTTCCAGCCAAATTAGTTTCGAAATATTCAACAGGATGTTTATTAAACTGTAAATTCATCAAAGACATACATTAGTACACTTTCGTGACGGACGTTCGAGTTTTGTGACGGAGATATTTAATTTTGATTGTGACGTCAGCTAACATATTTGATTATTGCATCAGATGATTGAGTGGCAGGTCGGATCCCTCTATTGTGTGTGAAAGATTATCAAGGATCAATACATGTAGGCTTATGAAGTTTGTCATTACTACTACACTACTAGTATAAAGCTTAAGCTGACTACATACAGAACTCCGTATCTCATTCGCAGCTCGACGATTCAATTCGATTGGCGTGCCCCTCTGTTTCCTGAAGTACTAGCCTACCCTACAGTTAATAACTAAGTCAAGCTATTTTCTGTAAACACTGTTCTGTTGAATATTTTGGAACACAATTGGACTGGAAAACATTGCTGCCGTCTACCGATTAAATTATGTTCAAAATATTCACCAGCAGGGTCGACGTTTTATTCAGTTTTGAAAACATATTAAGTTATTTCTAAGCTCAGACATAAACGATTATTTCTATTTTTAATGTTATTTTATCTACGTAATAATAGCGCAAGCCCGGCTCGTGATCGAGCATACTTACTTGAGAGGCCAAGCTGAGCTTTTCAAAAACGTGTCTCTATTGCGCAGCTGTTACGTCAGAAATTGACAGCGAGGTAAATTCCATTCAACAGCTACTTGAAAGATTCGGATAGTGAAGAATACTATTTATGGTCGAGGTTAAAAGAGCCCATCTAAAATGTGCTATCCTACTGATATATTAAAGCGCATGCACTGGGCATGCACTGCCACCGAATTTACTGGATACCGCGCGGCATAAGGTCGCGACAGCTTCCAGTGAAATTAGTTTCAAAATATTCAAAAGCTTCCCCGCAGAGTTACCTTGTAAATTAGATTTTGGGAATTCAGGTTTCAATGTTTCAAAATCGATTACAACACGGGTAAAAGTTGGCGGAGCTTATATGAACCTAGCCAGCAAGCACCTGGATGGAGGTTGGTCTCCGTTTAAATCTGATCAACAAATGTTTTCGCAAATGTATATTCATTCAGCCTATGTAATGATAATTTCGATGTGAATTGCGTTGAGTAGATAAATCCATCACGTACAACCTAATTAAACGTTATTATTCTGCATTGATGTATAATTTTGGGGACAACAAGATGAGAGTTTATATGAACACGCTTCTAAATGAAACGTCATCACGTGACCTCCAGAAGTCTTATATTATAGTAACCAAATGGACCTTTCAATTGTTAGCTATGCTCCGTCCACCACTAGCTAAGCTCCACCCACACCTCGCCGAGTTGGGATTGATCGATCCCCCGAATGCCCTAGCTATAAATTTCCTGAAAACTATACAGGGAAGATGTGGCAGCAACAGCCGCCGCCGCCTGAATTCCCAGAATTTCAAATTCAAGGTAACTAGACAGGTAAGCTGTTGGATATTTTGAAACTAATTTGACTCCCAGTCAAATTAGTTTCAAAATAGTCAACAGAATGTTTCAAGACATACAATTCGTACACTGCGTGAGGGACGTGGCATAGTCTACGCCATTTTGATTGTCACGTCAGCTAACTAGTGAGGTAATGGAAGGCTCAGTTAATCGTATGGCATCATAATCAACTAAGTGATGTGTAGGATGACGCCATAATAAATGACGTCATGAATGGCGTAGCTCAGTTCGTTATGAACGCTTAACTGAAGGCGGACTAAGAGTTTTTGTGCGAATTCTATGTCTTTTCTATTTAATAAACATGCTGTTGAATATTTTGATTTTTAATATAGGCAGCAACAGCACCAAGTCAGATTAGTTTCAAAATATTCAACAGCTTACCTGTATAGTTTTCTGGAAATTGATAGTCCGGGAGATCAGGGATCGATCGATCCCAACACGGGCAAGGTGTGGGTGGGGATTAGCTAAAGATATGTGGGGCACAGTTAAAACTTGAATCGTCCATTGATTATGACGTCAGGTACTCAGATACTTGATTGAAAGATCGGATTACTCTATTCCAACACCGTTGCCATTATACAGTCCAGCTAATAAATAAGTTGACATATTTCCAAAACAAAAGCAGAAACATGTTAATTAAAACAATTTTAACACGATGTATGAAATATTCTGTTGAATATTTTGAACATAATTTGATTGGAAACTATTGCTGCCTTAGCTAATGTAGCAATGACTTGCAATCCAATGGACCTTTCCAGTTTTAGTTACGCCCAGCCCATCTCTAGCTAAGCTCCACCCACACCACGCTCGTGTTCCACGCTCGTGTTCCACGCTCCCTGACTATCAATTTCCAGAAAACTATGCAGCTAAGT
Organism: Chaetoderma sp. LZ-2023a; assembly: GCA_034401795.1. Lineage (NCBI taxonomy): Eukaryota > Metazoa > Mollusca > Caudofoveata > Chaetodermatida > Chaetodermatidae > Chaetoderma > Chaetoderma sp. LZ-2023a. The sequence goes on along the minus strand of CM067369.1, from coordinate 172,562,872 downwards.
TGTTGAATATTTCGAAACCAATTTGACTGGGCGCTAGTTTCAAAATATTCAACAGAATATTAATTAAATAGTAAAGACATACAATTCGTACAACAACGCTTAGTCCGTCTTCAATTAAGCGTTCTTAACGTACTTTGTTCATGACGTTATTGATTATGACGTCATCCTACCGTCACGTAGTTGATTATGACGTCATATGATGGATGGTTGAACAGGAGAAGTTATTATTATTATTATTATTATTATTATTATTATTATTATTATTATTATTATTATTATTATTATTATTATAATTATTATTCAGAGTATTCAACAGTGCGTTTTATTTAGTTTTGGAAACTAAGTTATTTCTTACCTGTAATGTAATCGAGAAATCTT